>JAUCNO010000663.1:8702757-8719769 GCA_032353835.1 Enteromius viviparus
CCCTTGGTATTTCTAACTGATTCAATCCTAATGATCTGAGTGGTCTGCTAGGTTTATATTCAGTGAGCATATCTGCACAAATACCAATACAAATATTTCGGTCACAATTTAGTATAAAGTACTAATTATCTATTTCCATGACTATTAATAATCTGTTTATCACAAGGTATTAAACATATATTCTAGATGACCATATTCTACATCCCTAATCCTAACTAACACCTAAACCTAATAACTACCTTAGTAACTACTAATAAGCAGCAAATTAGTAGCTTATAGATGTAAACGTCATAATTAATGGTTTCTTAGCGGCTAAAACTGGAACTTAAAGTGTGACCGATATTTTTGTCCAAGTTTTGAATAACAAATATTTAAAATGGTCTGAAAGTTTTTTCTGCTTTTAACACACACACACACACACACAAAAAGACAAAACAATATGATTTTTTTGATTAATAACATGTACTGCTGTTACACATTTAATGCTGTAGAATGAATTATTTGATTTTAAAAGTTGCATAAATTATTCAAGGAATATTGTTATAGAATGGTTTTTTTAAAAAATGTATTCCCCTCAACATTACAGAACCGATACCGATTTAACTGAAAAGGTGAATATCGGAAAACATTCTTGGTCAAACAGACTACCAGTCTTTCTCTAAATGTCTCTAAATTGTCTTTACAGCCATTTCAGATATTCAACGGCTGTTATACAAACTGCTGTAAGCGCACAACATTCGTTAATGGTTGACAAAAACAAGGCCAGTTCACGCAGGTGTGAGAACAAAAATCAGCCCATCCAAAAGTGCACATTCATCTCAGTCAGATTGCTTTTGCATTGTTCAGTGTGACACATGTTATTGGGTACGCTGTATGGCCAGCTGTTGACGAACACACAGCTGATCGGCTCATGTTGTTTGTGATGATGCCTTGTTTACCAAGGGACGCCGTTCCACCGATAAAAATCAGGCAATAAAAATCACAGGGTCGCCCTAACCTGTAAATTACGTGGATAACACATTACACGTTCGCGAGTCACTAATAAACAGACATCCACAGCGAAGATCACGGATGGATGATGGATAAGGGATGCCATTGCTGCAGTGTCCATCTCCAAGGATACAACACAGCCGATCTTACGTCATGCACCACTGTATTAAACACACAATTCATTCACACTTGCCTGTTCGCCGAGGTCGATGGCTATGTTGGTTATGGCCAGCGGCACCAGGAATCGGATGAGAGGCCAGTAGTGCGTAAGCGCCGGGAATTTCACCATGATCGCCGGAGGAGCTGCTCGGATCTGGAAGGATGAGAGGCCGGTCACAGCCCGTCGAGTTCTGAGTGTTTTCTAGCAGAAATCCGCCGAGATCAGGTCCGTCCCTGCCCTCCTACACAACAACAGCATCATAAACAATGATCTGGTGCATGGGAAAATAGGAGGGTCACCAGAAATTTCTGCTGACGGCTTCTCCATTGTTCACCCATCAGCGGAGAGGAAAATAAATACGTATAATCGGCCGCGGCGATCAAGTACCGCGCAGGTATAAAACCGCACGCTCGGAGATGCTGGGCCAGCCTCTATTCTGCTGGAGATGGCCACTCGGTTAACTGTAACGTTACTTAAATCATCATCCTTCCTTAACACGTGGGGGACGGTCGGCGCACAAAAGCCCCTCCTCTTCTAAACGTCACCTGCTGCTTTCAGAAAGATACAGAAACACACACACTGCTGAACAACACACACAATGTCTAAAATAGTGTTGATTCTCAAAGAAGAGCTTGCTAGAGAGGTCTGAGCACGATGCACTGGGGTTGAAATACAGTCTTCGTCCTTATATCTTACCTGTGTGTAGGCCTACACGTTCATTTGACGTAAAATGCGAAATTATAAATAAAACCGCAAAATGAGACTTAAACGATAGACACATTTTAGGTGGTTTTAATCAATCTCAGTGAAAATCGATCAAGATCTTATTTGTCGTCCAGCAGGCGGCGCTGCAGAGGCAGGAAAGTATTGTGAGACGCACTGCTGCCTTACTGACACCCCATGAAAGAGACCGTTCACCTTAAAATCACAATAGGGTTTTTGCGTGAAAGAAGATGACACTTTGACTAACATCTCATTTTGTGCTCCGTGTGTATTGAATAGCTAATGTATAAGGGGTCAACCAGGTGGCCCAGGGTCCTTACGGAGTGCACAGGATGACTTTCAATTAAATAATAGGTAAATTAATCGAGGTTCATTCAAATTGTCTTCGAAATAAACTAATTGTAATAATTTATTCATAATTAAAATATAATCTGACTAATTTATAATGAACTGGAATATTTCCCTTCTTAAAGCATATGGGATCACAGGATAAGTCACGGTTAATTATTAACACTCAGCTTCTGTTAATAAAAGCAACTTTTTCATAGTTTCATAATTTTCAGCTTTGTCAATTATAAATGCTTAACAAATCTTACAGTAAATTTGTTAGGGTAAAATATGAACTGTCGTGATGGGCAAGAGAGGGGGCTTTGAACCAAAAAGATTCTAGTTCTTTTTATTTATAAAGCACATTTAAAACCATAACAAGACTGACCAAATTGCTGTACAACATAACGATAAAAACACATTCACAACTTTCAAAAACTAAAAGAAAACAAATGAATTTTCAAGAGACTTAAAAGATGGAGCAACTCTGAAGAGTGCGGGTTTTTAATCACCAAACCTTAAATCTCTGAGTGTAAGGAAGCCGCATTTCTGGTAAGGAACGCAGGGAGAGGGTGTTTATAATTTTTTATGTTTTTTAAAAATGTATCCTGACAGGGAGCCAATAAAGAGCTTGCAGGATCATATCAGCACAGAAAAGGAAATATAGCCCATACCTTCTCAGAGCAGAGGTGGGAACGCTGATCCTGAAGGGCCGGTGTCCCTGCAGAGTTTTGCTCCAACTCTAATCAAACACACCTGAAACAGGTGAACAAGGTCTTCAGGATCCAGTTAGGTCCAGGGTTGTTCAGAGTTGGACCTAAAGTCTGCAGGAGAGTTGCCCTCCAGGATCAACATTCCCCTCCCCTGATGTAGAGCAAGGGTGTCAAACTCGATTCCTGGAAGCTGCAGTTCCAACCCTGCTCCAACACACCTACCGTGTGGTTTTCAAATTAGCCTTAATGATTTGATCAGCTGAATCAGGTGTGTTTAATTATGATTATATCTAAACCTTGCAGGGCTGTGGCCCGCCAGGGGCATGCATCATGAAGCAGGTTTAGCCGGCTAGCCAGGTAAGTTTCAGTTTAGCTTGTGCTAACTCTGGGTTTTATACACCCTGAAATTGGTTTGGAGTTCATCGTCATAGTATACCCTCCAAAGCTAACCTGCTCCAGGACAGGGTTTGTTCTGGTTTAGAGATCTCAAACTGAAATTTGACCAATCAGCTTCAAGCAAAATAACACCTCTGATGCAAAAAAGCCACTCCAAACTAAATATTACTTATAATATATATATATATATATATATTACTATATAATATTATAAAATCATCTGATTTTAAGAGATTACTGTTTTTTTTTATAGAATTATTTGTTATTTAATAATATTTATTTAATCTTCTTCCATTACAAAAGCCATCTTAGTTTAATAGTAATTATTAAGCTTTTATTTGAATTTAATATAACCAAATAGATGGTATATAATATAAATAAGTTTTAGAATCAATAGCTGTAAACCGGACTACTTTAGATTTTTAATTGTTTTACTTACAAATTTGAAACCCTATAAAGTCACTTTAACTTGCTTGCACTTATCTGGTAAGAGGTTTTTCTCTTTCATTAATACATCATTTCATATTGCTGTGTATGTGATCAAATTCTTCACATTGTTCAGTCTTTTATTCTTTGGTAGTGAATCGCACTGACTCTCTCATGAGAAGTGAATCACAGTTTCAAGGCATGTGATTGGCTGCTCATTACTGATGTCACACTTTCATGTGCGCTCGTTCCAATAAGTCAGGATAAAGCCTGAGTTGACGAAGAAAGTTGATGATCAGCTTTTTGCAACCAACAAACCCGGATTGGTTTAGTTTTGTCAACTAATCAACTAAGTAAAACTAATCCTGTAACCCTGAGTTTGTTCAGCCATCATCATGGTACAGGCCCCAGGAGCAGATGGACACTTCTGAAGCAGAAAAGAGCAGACGTGCAAGGATAGATCCCTGAGGAAGTCCAAATTTGAGATACAGTTGTGAATTCTGCCTGCAAAAGTATCGGTTCATTAAATAACATTTAAACCGATTCAAGACAAGAGCAACTGATGATCCATAGCAGGTGAGCCCAATCCTGCTCCTGGCGATCACTGTCCTGCAAAATTCAGCTCCGACTCCAACACCTGTCTTTAATTTTCACAATCCTGTGTGTTTGATTAAAGTTGAAACTAAACTTTACAGGTCAGTCGATTGCCAGGAGCAGGATCGGGCTCCCCTTATCTATAGTGTCAAAGGCAGCAGTCAGGTCCAAAAGAATTCAAATCACCTGAATCGGTGGCAACTATCATTTAACAATATCAGCAAAGCTGACTCAAGTGTTATGGAGAGGCTTAAATCCAGACTAAAAGATTTCAGAGATATGGTTTGGACTTGAAGATATCTACTGGACGTGGGATTTGTTTATTATTGCTCTCACTATAGATTGACTGTTAAATTTCACTTAAATTATTACCCATCTCAGAAATATTGCTTGATTCTGATTTTTATTTCTCTGGATAATGCAAAAATAGTTATGCATGCTTTTAATTTGCCTAGCCTTAATAATTGTAAAACGGGCTTGCCTTATAACTGCAATGATAAACAACATTTGGTACAAAAATGCTGAAACTGCAGAATCCATATTTTTGCACTGGTTACCCATTGATTTCAGGACTTATTTTATTACTTTTTAAAAGCACAGAACAAATTGAGCAGTCAGAAGCATACTGTATAAAGGTTCCAAATATTTCTTTAGATCTTTTAACGCTAATCTATCTCTTTTTTTGGTCACAATATAATGATAATAACACAAGAATAATTGAAATGTTTGTGCATTCATAAATCTTTACACCTTTGTTATAAAATTTCATTAAAAAGTTTCAGTGAACAATTAATCTGAGATGGAGGCGGACTGTTGTAGTGCTGCATGCTGCATCAGATGCTGTATGAATTATTGAGCTGTGCCTGTTTCTCAGTTCCTGCCCACGCTGTGTAAATTGCTCTGCAAAGTAATAAATTGTCAGACTAATAATAAAACAATGACAACTGAAAGAAGTCAATACAAGATACTGACACCAGCGGAAGTACACCAAGATCTTAACCTGAACGGCACATTAAATCAGCAAAATCTAGAACAGCAACAGAGCAAGTCTAGTTTTACAATTTAATTGTTATATGCAAAGAAACAGCCTTGTAAACTAATTTCATAATCAACTAATCAAAAAAAAATATTAAAAACTTTTCCTCCCATCTCCCAACCGTGTCTCATAACTATTGCACACAGAAATGCATATGATTTTACCCTTCTACATAGGTAGCAGAATAAGGATAAGCAAATTTAATCAACATCCCAAAACATAAACTCGAGACCAGCTATGTGGAAAACATGAAGGATTGTAACTCCTGAGTTCGGTAGATTTCGTGTGATTGCCATTTACTCTTTAAAGACGTGTCGTAATGCTTGATTGGCCATCTGAAGGTGGATTCCACTTTGGCCTACCATGTGCATCAAATCTGGAGGGCTTTTTGGGGACGAGTACATTATAGTGTCTGTCATCTTCTGTAAGCAAGCACAGAAGAGGCCAGTCCTTCTTGTAGTCGTTAGGGTAGTATGTAATAAACTCTTCAGTGTCACACTTGTACAGCCGAATAACCCGCATCGTCTGCTGAAGGGAATAGCCCAGGAGACACATCTCCACCTACATAACATTATATCATCAGGAGAGGTTTCTTCATCGAAAATATGATCACTTCAACCATAGAAATCAACAGTAGATATATTAGGGTATTATTTTGTGATTGGTTCATAATTAAACAAGGCTAACATTAATTTTTAACTGCACTTACCTGTTCCAGTCCACCACTAAAGCCTACATGTCTGAGATGGTTGGTGAGGAACATCTTGGGGCATTTGGATGTGTCACGAGCAAAGAGAAGCCAGCAGAACTCTGGTACATCAGAGCCCTTCTCCATGTCTGAGTGCAACTGAATGGCAGTCCTTAGCATCAAGAACTTCAGCGCTTCCAGAAGCTCATACTCCTCATCGAGACCTTTGAACACCTGCTGGCACGTGCGCTCCTTCTCCTCAAGACTTTTGCACTGGACAGTCTCTTGCCACTATTAAAAAAAATTATATATATAGCCAGAAAGTACAGTGAAGTTTGGAGTCAATACAAATGAACACCTTTATTAAAAAAGTATGCATTAAATTGATCAATAGTGAAAACATTTATACTGGTACAAAGGATTTCTAGATAAATGCAGAACTTTAAATTTTTTTTTTTGAGCACTAAATCAGCGTTTTCGATTTCTGATGGATCATATGATGCTGATGATTGGCTGGTAACATTAAAACTATGACATCACTGGAATAAAAAAATATTAAAATCTATTAAGACCCCGAACATTATACTAATATTAACGTATTTCTCTGAGACTATAAATGCCACAGTTTTATGTCTGGACTCTGGAAATTATATTTCAATATTCTATTAATTTTTTTTTTTTTTTTTTTTACAATATTTGTAATGATTTGAACAATGTAAAGAAATGAAAAAAATTATCTGGTTTTAAGAGATTAAAATACATTTTAAACTGTAAAATAATTGCACAATAATGTATTAGCAAAATTCTAACCATAAATTCAGCAAAAATATAAATATATTTAGGAAAAATAAATGCAACATTAGCATTAAAGACCCCTTTTTTCAAAAAATCTTCCCCCAAAACCTTTGAAAGGTGGTCAATATAGATATTCATACATAAGCAATTAAGAAAAAAAACACTGACAAAACTTACCCTTTTCTTCAGTAGATCCAGACATTTTTCAAGATGCTGTACTTTGCTCTTGCTGGTTTCAACTGGAAACTGCCACTCCTTAATGAAATCCTGATCAGACTGAATTTCTTTTGGCCACTGTAATGAAACATTTATTATGCACCAAATATATTCAACACAAAATAATATTCTACATTGATATCCAAAATATAATGATCATAGTAGTCATGCTGCATGCTGGAATCAGTGAGGTCTAAATTACCTTGCTGATGTCAGAGTCGTGTAACCAGGCAGGAAGCTGTTTTGACTGGCTGAGCACCTGGAAAAGCGTCGCCCTTAGCGCACAATAATTATCACCTCTCACTCTGCGCAGATTAAACTCACTGGCTATTGCTTCATATCCCTGAAAAAAGATGCATGTGTGAGCAATGCCCTTTAAAAAAGAAACACTTACAGTCAAGTGTGAAAGAAGCAGGCTCACCTTTCGAATGAGCAGACTTTTTGTGGTGTTGCCTTTCCATTCTCTCTCACTGTAGGTCTGAAGATCCTCAGCAGCTGACACGCTGCTCTGGGCCTCACCTACTGCCGCTGAAGGCAACAAAGAGACGTCTAAATCAGGGGAAACAACCTCACAGACATCTATAAAACATTTGAACAAACACCTAACATTTAATAAAAACTGAGCACTACCTGACTTTGACTGCTGCTTGTCCTGCAGCTCTTTTTGAATTTCCTCTTCTCCTCTGTACAGGTCCACATCACTATGAAACGACAAAGACTCATTGTGTCACTTCCTTAATTTAGTAAACAGTGCATTATATTTGTCATGTAACTATATTTAGAAATGGCCCATGACAAAGTAAATGAGAGATGCACATGAAGTGATTTAAGAAAAAAAATGCTAAACACTGTTGTTTTTACATTGCAAGTGAAATTAATTTGTATCAAAGCACACTTCTCTTGGGTGAATAAATTATACTTATGGACGTATGGTTTTGTGATGCAGAAAATGCAGACAGAATCATGCAATCTGGTCATGAAAATTTAATTAAACACAAAATCTCATTGAATTTGGCAAATTTTGGAAGAATAAATTAAACGTAGGGCTGTACAATGTGATATGGTCTGGTGTCTACTAGTGAGTGGACAAGTGTGAAGCACAAAAAGACTATTTAAAGTCTGGATCTCTCTGGTGCTTCTGTGTGATTAAATGGCAAAGTTTCATTTAATACAAACTTAATGCTGGGACTCTTGTTCAGTGTTTGTTTGCATTTCTGAAAATTATATATTATCCTATTATTTAAAAAAAAGTTTTTTTATGGTTTTATAAAAAAGAAACGTTATATGAATTCAGCTGATTAGACATGCTTTTTGAATAGCAATTTGGAGTCACAGAAATATTCTGAAACAATACAGAAACAGAATTCTGAAAGAAAAAAAATCAAACATATTTCATAGGGCAAGAAATTTAATGAATTCATTATATCGCAATCACAAATTTAAAAATTGAAAATTCTTAATAGTGAATTATCAGTGTATAAAACTAGTAAATTCAGATTTCATTCATTGGTTGGTACGGAGTAAAGCATGTCAATAAAAGTAATTGTGAAATCCACATAAAATTTGAAAGGCAAATAAAATGTAAATGTATTCCAAAATCACTCGCCTCAACTCTTGACAAGATGTACCTAATTCAGCCCCAGTTTTACATAATATCAGACATCTAGAATTATAATTACAATAACAAGTATTCATTTTATATACTGCTATTTCTCTTCACCTTAAAGAACACTTGGGTAAAAAGTGGCACAACCCAAAAGCAATTACTGTATAAAAAAGTGCCTGCACAGAAAGAGATGAATTGACAGGAACAGTACCCCTTTTCATCTTCAGCAGAGACGGTCTTCATAAGATCCTGCTGGGGTGAATGACTGTCACCATGAGTAGATTCGCCCTCCTTCTGAGCACGTTTTTGCATAGTGTGGGAAGACTCAGAGCTTCTCTCAGGTCCAGGAGAACAAGCATCTTTTCCAGCTGCCCGGCCCTTCACATTTGCTTTCTGACCTTGAGTGCCCTGTGGCAATCTAAAGAGGAGGATCAGTTATTTAACATGTAACATATGTTTAGATAAGCTGTTAAAATGGACTAAATGTATCAATTCGTATTTATCATTAAGGGAATCAGTACTATGGCATACCCATGACTCGTTTTGACTTTTTTACTCTGTCGGTCAAAATCACAAGCAGTCTTTGTTGTTTTACTCATGGTTTTGACTTTGTGAGATTGGTGACTTTGCACATCCTTCGTACCTGAATCATAAAAACACTTGTGCAGAGACGTCCAACCTGCATCTCTGCATGGCGGGCTGATTCAGACAGGAAACGTAAATTAAAATAAATATTAAACTTCCAGCTTGAAGGTAACAACGGTGCTCTTGCACTTCGGCACCTCACAACGGAGACAAGTTATGCGACAAGCAAAAGAAAACAAATAGAAGCACTTCCGCATTCAGTCAGACTCCACAATCTCAAAACTGATATAACGTTAACCACATCGGTAACGAACCAATAACAATCATGGTAATGTTTTACTAACCATTATCAGAGGAAAAAAACAGCTGAATGCGAATTTATATAACTTACCTGATTTTACTGTCTTGCCGAACAGGGACTACAAAATATGAAGATTACAAGACGAAAAGCCTACGAATTCAGTACTTCCTGCGAACAGAGGATTGTGGGAATTGTAGTTTTCCGGCGCGGTTAGTTGCTGTTGCCATGTCCTTTTATTTTAAACGTCCTCTTGTTAGCATTTCGTCTCCATAGCATAATAATAGAATAACCATACATCATGCATTTATTTTATTTTATTTTAATCAATTCAAACCAAAAGTTATAAACCTACTCTATTATAAATAACGTATATAATGATTATTATTGCTATAAACATTCATTATAATTCAACAACACCCTAAATATTTATCCTTTGTGACTGTATGTCTTATGCAATTTTATGCAACAATTAAAACAAAATAAATCAGAAACTTTTTAACACTCTATTCAGAAACACTAAAACGCATAGTCTTGTTTTTTTATTGTTTTTTTTTCCCTTTTCTTTGTGCTTGTTTTGTATCCGTTTTTCCAGTAAGATCTGGCAACAATGGAACAGGTCTTAGTTGTACACTGTTATTGTTCTGTGTCGTCTTTGTGAATTGTTAGGAGAAAATCTCCTGTTCAAAGAAACATAAACTTACTCTTTATTGTCGGATTCCCTGTGATGAAGTGATGAGTCCTGTTTGTGTCCCTTTTTAGTAGGTCCCAAAATTGTTCCCTGCACTGGTTGCACTGATTTTTCAGTGTTGACTGAATTCCCCATCACCACCATGGTGTCAAATAAAAATAAAAAAATCTATAGTTCACTTTACATCACAGTTAAGGATTCGGCCTAGCTGTCTGCCATTTTTCTGTTTTGTTTGACTGTGATGTGACCAATGAGATGCATGTGTCTGAATTGTAAACTTAAAATAGTCTGAACAAAATAGAGCCATGGCAACCGACCCTAGTGGGCTAATCTGCCCAGGCCAAGGCTGTGCAGGATATCTTCTCCTCCACTAGATGACAGCACACAGCTCAGAATAGTAGAAACTATCATTAGAGGCTATTAACAATAGGAGATCCTTTGAATAGTGAAATTGCTAATAAACAGCCAAAATAAACGAATTAATAAATAAAACAATTATTTTGCGCATTTCAAAACATGTATTAATTATAGTATGTTATTACAATTTCTTCATCTAGGATCTGTAGGGGTGACCGTGACCACACTGCGCCTGCTTTGCCTTTGCCAATGAGGGGGGATCAAAAGTAGGCAACAGGGAGGGATTGAAGCGTAAAACGAGAATACAAGCAACCACAAGAGATGCAGTAGAGCACATTTACGACGCTCTGGGTATCCACATCGACATACACAAGCTGATACGTGTTATAATGTTCACCAACAAACAATCGATGAAAGTCAATCGCATCTGATTTTCTGTATTATAGATACTGAGTCGCAGCCGGTTCGGCCAGGTCTGCGTGTACTGTGTCTTTAAACGGCGCTCCTCCCCCTCCCCTCTCCTCCGCTGTCCTGGTGCTGAAGCGTCGCCTTTCTCCTCTCAGAGCACTAGCAGCCATGGCTGAAATAAAGACAGGCATATTTGCCAAAAACGTCCAAAAGAGGCTCAGTCGGGCGCAGGAAAAGGTAAGGGTTTCATTTTCTTATTTGTGATAGATTAACAATGACTCGATGGTCAGAGGACGTTTGATAAAGCCAGCATTTTGTGTTCGTGAGATGCTCCAGGCAGGGGAAGGAGATTCAGGTGTGCGATTGAATCTGAAATATCCCAGCTTGCAGGAAAACGTCTTTTCTTTTCTCCTTTCTCAGGTGCATAGTTTACATCTTCACTGCATCAGATCGGCAAAAGATGCGCAGACTGCAATCCTAGCCATTTAAAAAACGACCGAGAAGCTGCTCAATGACAGAAATCCCACTTAAACCCAACAGGAATTATGATACTTTGTGGCCTAAATTTATTCTATACACCTGTTCGAAAGAGACATGATTAATCTCAGTTGGAAAGCAATGGATGAGTAACGTTAGTAGATTATAATGTGTCGCGGACACTGACACCTATTACGCCTCGCTATACCTTCCCTGTCTGAATTTGGTTCTCTATCGGTTGCATTTCTTACGATGTAATCCGTTATTACTCAAGATGCTGGATAAAGCTGTCATTTTCCTGCAAGGTCAGGAGAAGGGGAGGTGGGGGATGCCCTCGTCTATGCGGTATGAATACTAGCAGGAGGAGATTTCCGAGTGGCCACGAGATCGTGAAGGCCGCTTAATGTGGCTGTGCAGAGACACGCGACAGTATTTCTCTGTTTAAAACGAGATATAAATAGACTGCTAGGTGTCTGTCGCTTTTGCACGATGTTTTTTTGACAGTAAACCGGTATTTAGTTGTATAATAGGTTTGGTTTCCTTGGTTTTGCTTTGACAGCCTGCGCAATACTTTCCAGTTGGTGGCGAGCTGAATATGAAATGTCTGTCAGCTAGTAAACTGAAGGCGTCTGGTAAACAGAGCAGTAGTGGTTCTCCCGAGCCCGAGCTGCAGTAAGAGGATTGTTTTTCTTTTAATACCCATGGTTCACTCACAGACTGAAGGCCAGCTATAATGAGACATCGAAAGTGTAGATTCCCTCGAGATGCGCGTTTCATGCGTATGAACTATGGGTGGCACGTCACGGTTGTGTTTTTAAGAGTGAACTGTGGAAAAGTGGGACAAGATTTGGTAGATTCCTGCTGAAGGCTTGATGAAAGCTGCATATTCTCTGCCTTTTGGGATGTTGCGATGCCAAAACACTAAATAGAGCAGAGGAACAGAATTGTGTTCAGAATTTTTTTGGGTGAAGTGGGAAAGATAATCGGCAAAAGTGGGATAGTGTTCAAATAAGGTTGCAGCAATTTAAGAACTTCACTACAGCTTTCCTTCTACGATTACTATAACAAAACTGTGCATTTGCCTTTTAAATTAAGCCCATATTTCTACTGTTAAAACCTGTAATGTTTCATGTTTAAAGTGGTCAAGCTGGCTTTTAAAACGTTGTTTGGTTTGATTTAAGTCATGACTAACCAGCTAGATGGAGGTCTGTCAGTATAATTGTTGTCTGTCATGTATTGCTGATCAAATGTATAACTGTAACTTGCAACGTAAACACATCTCTACAATGCACAAATGTAAATTTCTGTGTAGAATTTTATGCTAAGATCATTTACACATCAAAAGCATAACCACTGCTGCATAAGGCAACTGAAAACATTTTAATAATGAAAAGACCTTTGTGGCAGTTATTAATAACTGTTGCATTTGATTGACTCGTGAAAACAATCAATCATGAAAACTTGTTTTTCCTCTTTTTTAAAATGATGACTCATACTTCATTAAAATCACAGCTTTGGTCCGTTGCCAGATATTTCCCTCATTTTAAATGTATTCATATTGAATGTTGATATTCTAGTATCATTTCTAGTTTGTCCTACTGAAGCCATGCAAACAAAATTTCTAATCAGAATTTAAATATCTCTCTGATTTCATAAGAGCGTCATAAAGCCACACAGTTCAAGAATGTTCTGTCTGCTCACAATGTTTATCAGTGTAACATGATTCCCTTAAGGGTTAGGACCAGCACATTTAGGAACAGGTATACAATTTACTGCCTCTGGAAAAGAAGATCCTGACCAGGGCAGATAACACGATAAGGGGTGTAAGGGATCCGTTAATCTGAGTCCTGGTGGGGACAAAATACCTCACAATCGAATGCAATCACTCATAATCCTGTTGCTTGCTGTCACAGGAAGATTGATGCATGGTGACGATGTAATTGTGAACTGGATGCAGCATTGTACTAAGCGCTGTGACATAATGTTTTCAAATACTGTAACGCATTGCTTTTGTTAAGCGGCATTTTGACTAAAATGCATGTAAAATTTTGCTCTTTTGTATTGCAAGATAGATATTAGCATCCACATCTGGGAAATCATTTATAATTAAACAATCATTTTACCACAGTTCTGTTTTCTATAAAACATTTGCGTTATTTAGCAAGGCTATGAAATATTTTTTTAACATTCTAAAACACTTTATAAAGGATATTTGTCAGCATGAACTTGAGGACATCGCTGGTCTGCGCAGATGAGGCAGGATGGAGTGTGTTTTTAAGGCCTACGTTGGGTTAATATTTCATAAGCTGGCTGGTACTGTTGTATAGTGTTTCCAGGTTGGGCTTTGTGTCTTAGATTAGGGCTATTTGCCTTCTGGAGAGTTCAGTGTTGATTCTCTGGCTGTAGATGTGAAGTTTAGAAATGTGTTAAGACCTGAAACATACAGACATCCATTTTTTATATTGATAGTGCTATATTTAAACTATTTTGCACTTTTAAATGGGTATGCCTATATATTTAGATATATAGATAATAAAGTTTGCCATCTAAAAACAAAGAGAGATATTAATTTGCTTTATTTTCTTCATTCTGGAAAAAAACAAAAACAAATTCTGAATCCTAATTGTGCGTTTTATCAATATCTTTGTACACTATGAGTATTGTTTCTGATTAGAGAGCATTGAGTGAATTTAACCTTTGTGATGTAGATAATTTCCTGATGTCATTATATATGTATGATGAGTTGTTATCTAGTGATCATTATCAAAGCCTCTTTCAACGTGTGAGTGTCTTTCAAAGAAAACATCCAGATGGCAGGTTCTTACCACCCAGGAGTAATGCAGAGCTTTTGTATGACATTATTTATGTTCCCAGGGGGGCGTCCCTGTTGTTTACTGAACCATACCCGTGCTGTATACATTCACTTTTTTTGTGTGGCGACTGGCGAGAGGTACAGTAACAGCCTCACGGCTATTGTCTGTAGCATGCTATACTGTATACAGTTTAACACATTAAACATGTTACTGTAAACATTGCACAGGTTTTTTTTCCCTCTGTAACAGATGCTTTGCCACCTTCATGTTGATTGCAAATGCCAAACACTTTCAACAGAGATTTCTTGTTCACCAAAAATCAATTAGCAATACAATACATTTAATGCAATGGTTTTATATTCATATGGTTTATAGATGACCTTGCAATTGTTAAAATAAAAAGAGCATAAATCCTAAAAATATTGGCACAACAAAACTTTATTACGTAAAAGAATAAGCTGACAGCATGCAGTAAATAAACAAAACAACAATAACCACACAATTTATCCATGCTGCAGTGCATGCTTGGAGCTTGAAATCGGCAGTATTTGTATCGTGTATGAACTATGCTGCGTGATTAGACAAATCTGATGGAAAACGTGCTGTTGTCTAACATATATTATGCAAAGTTCACTTTCCATAAAATTTCCTTAAATTATGGATTAAATTACTGTTGTACTGGTTGAATAAACTCAAATGTTTTTGGTGAAGAGAGTGTGTGTGTGTGTGTGTGTGTGTGTGTGTGTGTGCGTGTGCTTTTTTGTGTTGTGGTTTGCAGGGAAAACAAAAGTTTAATGATGTGAGTATGACAGAGGTATTACAATTTAAAGGGGGTTTATGAGGACACTGTCTACGTCCCCGTAATTCAATCAAAAAGCTTAAAAAACAGACTAAATGGTGTTATTTTGAAAATCTAAAAATGCTGAAAGTTTCCTGTAAGTGGTAGGGTTGCTGTAGGGCAATAGCATATACAGTTTGTACAGTATAAAAAACATTTTGTCTATGGAGAATCCCTTTTAACCAAAAATACCAACATGTGTGTGTGTGCCAAAGCAAAACATCCATTGCCTTTGTAAAAGACTAAAAAGACTTCTATTGTTTGCACAGAACCTGCTAACATTATGCCCTTTGATTTCCTGTTGTCATTGAATGTATTTTGCATGTTATTCATCTTGAGTAATGAATCATCAGCGAGTCAAGCTGTGTAAATATTTAGCAAATATTATACACTGTTCAAAAAATAAAGGGAACACTAAAATAACACATGCTAGATCTGAATGACTGAAATATTCTTATACTTTGTTTTTTGCATAGTTGAATGTGCTGACAACTAAATCATACCCAAATTATTAATGGAAAGCAAATTTATTAACCCATGGAGGTCTGGATTTGGAGTCACATTTAAAATTTAAGTGGAAAAACACACTACAGGCTGATCCCACTTTGATGTAATGTCCTTAAAACAAGTCAAAATGAGGCTCAGGAGTGTGTGGCCTCCACGTGCCTGTAAGACCTCCCTATCGGTACACAATCTGTTCCACCTGCATGATCTGTCCACGCATGCTCATAATGACATAGTAGAAAAACGTACATGCACAAATGGTAATGGTTCAAAGGTTTCATTACATTTGGAATAAAGTCTATATTTATGTAACAACACCTTTATTATTTTGGATTGCCAACTATGTAAACGCATCGTAATGCATAGCATAAGCTACATTTAAAAACATCGAAATAGACAGACCGTGAGCTGTTAAATGAAAAATACAAAAATATGCCACGTTGTGCCGCCTGGCCGCCAATTGTTTCATCGCATGTGTGCGTGATACCAATAGTGTAGGGACGTTTTCTACGTCTATGTATCTATGTAAATACACACATGCGCAGAACGGGTGGTGCAGGTGGAGCTGATCTTGATCCCTAAAACACCTGGGCATGCTCCTGATGAGGTGGAGGATCTCCTCCCAGACCTGGACTAAAGCATCCGCCAACTCCTGGACAATCTGTGGTGCAACGTGGCATTGGTGGATGGAGCGAGACATGATGTCCGAGATATGCGCAGTTGGATTCAGGTCTGGAGAATGAGCGGGCCAGTCCTTAGTATCAATGCCTTCGTCTTGAAGGAGCATGTCACATGTGCTTAGTGTGAACCTGCTTTCATCTGTGAAGAGCACAGGGCGCCAGTTGGAATTTGCCAAACTTGGTTTTCTCTGGCAAAATGCCAAACATCCTGCACTCCCACCACTGGACGTCGGGCCCTCATACCACCCTCATGGAGTCTGTTTCTGATTGTTTGAGCAGACACATGCACATTTGTAGCCTGCTGGAGGTCTTTTTGAAGGACTCTGGCAGTGCTCCTCTTGTTCCTCCTTGCACAAAGGTGGAGGTAGCGGTCCTGCTTATTGGGGTGTTGCCCTCCTACGTCCTCCTCCATGTCTCCAGATGTACTGGCCTGTCTCCTAGTAGAGTCTCCATTCTCTGGACACTACGCTGACAGACACAGCAAACCTTCTTGCCACAGAAAACATCAGTCAGAAAGCATAGGTACTGAGAAGTGGTCTGGGGTCACCACCTGCAGAACCACTCCTTTTTTGGGGGTGTCTTGCTAATTGCCTATAATTTCCACCTGTTGTCTATTCCATTCGCACAACAGCATGTGAATATGATTGTCAATCAGTGTTGCTTCCTACTGTAAGTGAGCAGTTTGATTTCA
>JAUCNO010000663.1:8719869-8749279 GCA_032353835.1 Enteromius viviparus
AATGTTTACCTTATTGTAAAGTGTTAACAAAATAACTTATAAGTATAATGTTTATGCAAAAAGCAAAGCACCTTATTTTCATTTAGGTCAAATAAAATTTGGTCATTGCACAAAGTCCAAAATTTTCGCACGTTGGAAAAAATACGACCTCATTGTGTTGTGTCGATCACGTTTACACACTGCCTTTGAAACTTTTGTCCATCATAAAAACAAAACAAGCAACAACAAAAGTTTAGTTTTCTGCATTTTTGCATCTGTAACAAGACTTTTCAAGACTTTTCAAGTTTTTGGTATTAAACCCATGATCTTGGCATTGTAAGCAGAAGGCATACACACCAAAAAAATAATCGTCAAAATTTAATTTACAATAACAAAAAAAACTAAACTGTAATAACAGAGAAAACTGTAGACAGAATTCAGACACTATGGCTTCAGTATTTAAATCTGACAAAGACATGACAGTCAATATAAACATGGGTAGGGTAAGTAATTCATTTTGGGTGAACTATTTCTTTAAAGCTTTATTCTTGGTGTTAAATGCAGTTCTCCGTCCACGGATACGCTTTGGAATAAGCCTGAAAAACCCCGAATACATGTTTAAATCAAGCTCGCTCAAGCGCACTACGTTGTTAGTTGCAGCACAAACGCATCTCAATTTGCAAGACAATTTGGAAAGCAGCGGTTCGCATACCGTGAAACCAAGGAAGCAAGTGAAAACATTTTAAAAGTGGGCCGCTCTTTACAAATGCAAATGGCAGTAATGATAATGAGGACTTTGGCATGGCATGAGACATTAAATGGCTCTCTAAGCTCAAAGCGCAATGAAGCCATCTGTCACCAGAGACTGTCACTGATAAATGTGCTGATAAGACGGCATAATGGAAACACGACTCGGACAAGAACAAAAGCGGCGGTGGAGTCCAGTGACAGCTCACCACGGAGGCATGACAAGCGCTCTGCTACAGGTGGAGACGGCGCTTAATGAGTCCCTGTCTGCTAATGAAGACTGTTTATTATATATGCAGATATGACGAGGGACAAATATGCATAACAATGAAAGACAGAGAGGGGCTCAATTTATTTAAAAAAGTGTAACCTTTATGATGATCTATAAATGTCATTCATATTCAAAATCGCTGGCAGAAATACTGCAAAAAAAATAGTACAATAAAAGAGGGAGAGGGACTCAATTAACAGTTAAAAAATGTGGTCCCTTTACATTTAACTGTTAATGGATTTTTATCATTTAAATTTGAAACGCCAAAATAATAACAAAAACAAACCCTGCATGATTAGCGTTGCATTGCTTGCTCACTAACGGAGGAGCTCTACAGCAGAAAAAATCTTACTCGTATTTTTATTACATATATATCCTAATATTAAGAGGAAATTTATTTGCATTAAAATAAATGATGGAGGGGGAATCTATAATGTGGAAAAATAAAAAAAAATCTGTATTTCTATTTATTTATTTATTTATTTTTTTCTCAGTAAAAAAAAATCCCCAAAATTTGCTAATAGGTTAAAAAGTTGAAGATACATTTTAATATGCACTTTTACTTTTCAAATGAATGTACCTTGTTTTAATAGTTTCAGGTATTTTTACAAGGAAACGACAAATCTGAATCTGAAATTATCAAACTTTACTTTTTTGTCATCCTTGTATTTATTGTTTTAAACAAACATTAACTGTGGTAGAATTACATATATATATTTTATTATAATAATAATTATTATTATTTATATAAGCATAATAACAACAGTTTTGTGAATGTTTGAAATGATCAAACATTATAAAACCATTTGTTTTTGCTTCACGTTTTAATTAGTCAGTGCACACAATAAAATCACTTGAAGAAGTCATTCAAACTAAACTATTATATAAAGAGTGCTGACCTGAAGTCCGAAAAAATCATAACAGAATCTGATCATGTAAGAAAACAAACATTAAACATGCACTGCATTCGCTTGCCTTTTATTTAAAAGCTCTTGAGCTTTGAATGATGCTCAGCTGAGATAACTGTGCGGTAAATCACTCTATTAATAGCATTCAGTGTAGTTAATGGATTACACTTCTTGTTCTCTGAGTTATCGATTAGAGCCAAGACTCGCCTGCTCTCAAAGCCCTAGAGTGCACTAATGAATAACGACTTCAATTAAGGTTGTCTAATACTTCATCGTTTCTGGCTGGATAAAATCATCTGACTTGAAAAGCATCAAACCGTACTAGACCAACAAGACCTCAGAAACAAGCTCAAGTTTATGAAAAGATAACCACATTATTTAATGCGCTGCCACTCTATGCAAATGCTTGCTTGGATACTTTCAATAGTGATGGACCAATATATCAGCCAGAGCAATTACTCAGGCAATATTTAGACGTTTTGAGATCAGTCATCTACATCTTGGATGGCCTGAGGGTAAGTTTTTCTATTAATCAGAACAGATTTGGGGAAATTTTGCATTACTTTGCATGCTCACTAATGGAGCGAATGGGTGCCGTCAGAATGAGAGTCTGACAAAAACATACCATCAATAGATTTAATGAACTTTAAATGATTGCTTTTGCTTGTAAACGATGCTGTGCATATTGCTCCCCTTATTTAGACAAGTTTACTTTTTATTAGAGAAAGCAATGCTATTAGAGGATGTGTAGTTTAGCCAGATACAATGGTTAGACGTTAAGGGTGAATAAATATGCATTTCTAACTAAATTTGCACTTATGTTAATTGACGCACTAGAGTGGTGTGGATTATTGTGATATTTTTATCAGCTGTTTGGACTCTCATTCTGACGGCACCCATTCACTGGTGAGCAAATGATGTAATGGTAAATTTCTCCAAATCAGTTGCCATTATGTTAAGAGGGTAATGCTCTTTCAGAGCTGGCCATTAAAAGAAAACCTCATGTTGGTCGACCGCCACCGCACAAGTAAATATAATAATGAATGACATTTACAAGGGACATTTTGCAGACACAACCTTTCTTGGATGTTTATTACTCCAAAAGCGAGACTAAACACACATACCAGGTGGGTAAATTTCAAGCCAACGGGTAACCTTTGAGAACAGGAAGAAAATGTCTAAATCTCTGCAGCAAAACAAAGAAACGGCGCAAACATCTTCGAGTGATGTGACAGGAGCTCGAATGACGTAAAGGTTAGTACTCACTTTATACGAGTAGGGCATTGTGCTCAGATCAATTCCATCCTTCACCAGCTTATCCCTTATCATTATCTTCAGCTTGAGTTTAGGATACACCACCGGCTCCTTGTGGTTCTCTAGAGCTTTGATATCACTGGAGAGTCCGATCCTGGGTCTGTCCCAAGTAGAATAGACCCAAGACTTGGTGCATTTCTGTTTGCAGGCACTAATTTGAGGGCATGTGCCATGAGGAAGAGGTTCAAGGGTGAAATAGAGTCCCGGTGACACCTTCTTGTCTTCATCTCGGAGTCTCTCCACGGCCCGGAGAACCTTTTCCCGGTGATGTGGAGTGAAGACTCCGATGGCATCCAGGTCAGGGTCTCTTATCTGCTTGCACACCTCCAGGTCATCATAACCATTGTCAACAAATGACTCCACATACTGACACAGCTGGAGGGTTTTTAGCCACTCATAGACGATAGTGGGTCCGTTATTCATCGTTCCCAAATCAGAAGACATTCCCAAAGTCCATATAATACATTCTTCCCATCTTCAGTGCTAGAAATATCAGCGCAGGCAGTCCATCAATAGTGAACAAGACTTTCCAGTCCCGAATTCACTAATAAAAGGCAGAAAACACGAGTGTAACATGTCTCAACATATGTGGAAATAGTAAATCTCGAATGCAATTTGGCTTCAGAGTAAAGTAGCCATGTAAACAAAGTTTAAAGCGCAACGTATTTACCTCAGTAACGTTACCTTGGTGACCTGCCGCGTCATATCGATTATGAAATGAATCCGTTAAAAGCTTTAGTATATGTAAAAGTGTATCTTATGTCATATATCCAGCCTCACAGCACAAGTTCTTGAACGACGCTGCTGCTTTCCTCTCAGCAGATACACTTTATTCCTCACAGCATCAGTTTGTGATTGGCGAAACGATGTTTGTATCCAGTGTCAGTGAGTCGCTTTCTTCCGCGCGTCGGTTTATTTTCCATTGATCCGATCCTTAAATAAACAGGGGAAAGGAAAACAAAGATGCAGCTTCTACTGTGCTGCGAACCAGACAGTCTGAGTAATTCAACGGAGCGCCAGACACCAAATTGAAGTTTCCCTCCCCTTCATTCTGATGCGCGCTTCGTAGCCTCTGTTTGACTCTAGAGCCCCCTGCAGGCCGTATGAGGAACTGCAGCGATATTTCTCTGCAGTCAGTCATGCAGACTACTCTTTTTTTTAATGGTTGACCATGCAGTTTTTCAGCTTGTAAGGCATTATCAATCGCCCAAATATTTTTAATATTAAAGAACACCCAGGCAGAATAGTTTCAGCTGCAGTTTATACAAAGATTTTACTATAATATGCACAATCTAAAGACATACCATTTTTACTTAAATAAATTAAACTAATTACTGTAGAGTATTTTGTAGAGAATTAACATAATTGGAAGTACTCAAATCGGATTGATCCATATTTCGGACACCTGTTTGTTTTAATTTGGCATCTATAAAGTGAGGCATTTTATTTATACTGCTCAACCCACACAAGAGGCTCAGGTAGAGCTCATCCAGGATGGCACGCCAGTGTGAGCTGTGGCAGGAAGGTTTGCTCTGTCTGTCAGCCTAGTGTCCAGTACATCAGGAGACGTGGAGGAGGCCGTAGGAGGACAACAACCCAGCAGCAGGACCGCTACCTCCACCTTAGTGCAAGGAGGGACAGGAGGAGCCCTGCAAAATGACTTCCAGCAGGCCACAAATGTGCATTTGTCTGCTCAAATGGTCAAAACAGACTCCATGAGGGTGGTATGAGGTTGCCTGACTGCCATTAGGTACCAAGATGAGATCCTCAGACCCCTTGTGAGACCATATGCCAGTGCTTGGGTTTCTCCTAATGCAAGACAATGCTAGACCTCATGTGGCTGGAGTGTGTCAGCAGTTCCTGCAAGACGATGCTATATGCTATGGACTGACCGCCTGTTCCTCAGACCTGAATCCAAGGCCACACACACTACTGAGCCTCAGTAGTAGACTTGTTTTAAGGACATTACATCAGTTGGATCAAGTTGGATCAGCCTGTAGAGTTTTCATTTTGAGTGTGACTCCAAATCCAGACCTCCATGGGTTAATACATTTGATTCCCATTGATAATTTTTGTATTATTTAAAATTTTTTGGTCCGCGCATTCAGCTATGCTAAGAATACTTCATTCAGATCAGGGATGTGTTTTTTTAGTGTTCCCTTTATTTTTTGAGCTGTGTGTACAAAAACATTGCATATATCACCTGTTTACTTTGTGTGTGTATGTATTATATTTATATATTAAAAAACACGCACACTATTCATTAATTTTAAAATGTAAAGGAACTAGGATCATTGCATACATGCTACTTAAATTACATATCAAGTGATCAAACTGTGTAAAAAACACCTGTTTATTTTGATTAGAATCTTATATATATATATATATATATATAAATATATATAATCTTAATCACATAATCTGTGTATTGAAGAAATGTATATGCACATGCTTCTGACTTCTACCCATATTATACATTCATTTTATATATTTACTGAAGTTACTTAAAAGTTATTTCTTCAGAACTGAGTTCAAGGTGAAAACTATGACATCTAGTGTCCAAAGTATGCAAAATGAGGTGTGGAATCAAAACATCTGTAAAGAAATCTTTCTGTTACATTTATTTTCCATTGCACGGTTATGTCTATAAACATGTTTCCTAAACTGTTGGGTGGCAGCAGATTAAGACAAACATTCATGTGAAAGTCTGAATAGTAAAACTGTACAATAAGTCAGCTATGATGAGAGAACCTGCAACCCCATGGAGAATCTTCCCCAAAATCGACCCTTTTCAGGAGACCTTTTTTCTTTCTTTCTTTCTGGAGCACAGCGATGATGTTCAGGGAAACTCAAATAACAATGCTGCGAGTATACTATCAGAATAAAATAAAAATAAAAATCCGGCTTTATAATCATCAATAATAGAGAGTAAATACTTATGATTTGTTCCTTCACAAAACAACTCACTAACAGGACTAAAGAAAAAGAGGCAAAATATGATGTAGATGGATGTTTCAAGTTTGTAAACACGATATCATGCTGCCTTTTGTGCAAGAGAAATCAGAGGATGAACAGTACACAGAGATGGCCAGTGATTTCAGAGATTCTTCAGCTCCACAGACAACCAACAATATATACACAACCAGTCTTTCCTTTCAAACAATATCAGAAAAGTATTCATTTGTAAAGAAAAAGTAAATTATATATTTCTATATATATATATATTTATATATATATTTCAAATGTATAAATATATTAGAATATCATTAAACCAGCAATGAGGACAAATCTGAGAGTGTGAGCCACATTTGCACATAGCATCTGACTAAGTTTGGTCCTTCTTAAAGAAACAAAATGTCCAAAATAAAGCCCAATACCAACTACAAAAATATTAATAATTAAAATGACTTTGATGTCATTACAATATAAAACATATAGTGCAAAACCACACAGCTGCTCATAGAAAAGAAAAATATATGAAGCAGAAAAGCTGGATTCATTTTTCAGTTTGTTAACATTGAAATTTGCAGTTTTGGTAGATATTTACACAAACACCATGCCAACAGAAGGAGTAGCTCGCTATCGGCCGATCTTTGTATGTAGAGATGCCATGACACTGATGTTATACTGTAAATGATAAGTGAGATCAACTTTCACAGCAGAGCATCTCTTTGGAGCGTAGTCCGATCACGGCCACCATCTTCAGTAACTCTGACTGCGGCAGCACTCTCAAGTTTGTCTTCAGAAATATTCATATTTACAACATTTGGCAGCAATGTGACAAACAAAAAAGCAAAAACAGAAAAGCCTTCGTGTAATAGTTCACCCAAAAATGAACATTTGCTGAAAATGTACACATCCTCAGTCCATCCAAGATGGAGTTTTGGAGAAATGTAGCATTACATAACTTGTTCACCTGCAGTGAATGGGTGCCGTGAGAACAGTTGCTTTAAAAATGCACTTGTTTCTTCCAGACACACAGCTTTTTGTTTCATAAAACATTCATCGGTGGACCCTTATGGATTATTTGAATGTTTTTAGCAGCTGTTTGGACTCTCATTCCGACGGCACCCATTCACTTTAGCATGCAATGTAATGCTAAATTATTTCAAACTCATCTTTATCTTGGATGACCCAGGGATGAGAACGCTTTTTAGCAAATCTTCACTCGCTAGCTCTTTCATATGCCTGATAGGAATATAACAAGCATCAACGGATCTGACAGATGCTCTTAAAACACAAATATAGCAGCAATTTCTTGCACCTCATAAATAAGAAAACACACTTAAAGAAAACATCCCAACATATGCTTTCAAATATATTGAATCTTTAGTTTATATAAACGTGAGCATACACATATTCTTGCATACATGTATGTTCACGGACACACGTATACGCACGAGTCGAGGTTAGCATATATTCATGGGTCGCAAAGCAAAGGCAGAAGGTAACGCCCATCCGCGGGCTGCTGATCGAGAGTATGGAGTTGCACTGAACATTTAGTGGTCACCTCCACTGCAGCAACAAACACAGAGATAGATATATTCACCTCTCTGTGAGGATGACAAACTCATGCATTAGTCCATCCCAAAAGGCTTCTTAGAAAATACAGAGAAATCCATTCATGTCGTTCAGAGGAGGAAGTCACCAGGTACTGTACTGAGTCTAGCATAAGCCTCGAGATTTCCTCGTCCGGGAGCAGTTGCATCATGGGAAATTAGGAGGAGGAACCTGTTTTGCATATGAAGAATCAGTACTCTCGCCACATTCCAGTGTCCCTCGTGTCCGGAGAGCGGGCGGCTTTCTGACATGTCACTCATCACAAGGCACATAATCAAGATCATGCCTCACACTTCCCATCCCTCACCATAAAAATATCCCGATCAAAAATAATTCACGTGCTCCAGATCTCTGTTTGTGTATAACCAGCAAATATTTAGCAGTTACACCTAGTGGTGAAACCTTTTAAAAGCACGTCTGGGTCATACTTCACCCCAAGAAATGAAAATGAAACCAATTTTTTGCAATGTGTATAATTAGGCACATTTTTATTCCGTAATGAAACGACATAAATAAATTAGCAAAATGTTAAAATTTTTTTATGATTTATTTATTTTTAAATTGATAAATATTTATATATCATAGTGGTATGTGTCTTTAATTTATGTTGATTGAAATAATACAAAACAATATTACAGCACAAACGAATGATCTTACAAAAAAACTATTAGTCTTCATGCTAAATCTATTTTTTTCCTTTGATGTTGGTGTGAAATATGAGCCAGACACGTTTTTAGATGTTCACACTAATTCGATCTTTACTTGAAATGAACATCTTTCTCCAGTGTACATCAAAGTCAGAGCTCTTTCCGAAAAGCTCTTTTGAGACCTGATCAGTGTAAACCAATACGTCTTTAGACGAAAGAACAACAAAACGATGCATGATCAGATCAGCTTTGCTGCCCAGGCCCGTCTGCAATTTCAAATGGCAAAATAATCACATGATATGTGGTAAATACAGCAACTTCCAGCCCTTTAGAGGTGAAATGAAATGGTACTTCATCACACCTTGCGTAAGCCTTTTCCGTAGCGAACATGATTACTGGGTGAATCTCATGAAATCTAGTTATGCTTCAACCTAATATTTCGCTTAAAGGGCACGCCTGCCTCCTAAAAATAGGTTTTCTTCAGGTGAAAAAATAGGTTAAATATTAGCTAGATGAGACTCATCCTGATTCCAAAAACCAAAAAAAAAGCACTAATTTCCTAAATTAAATCACTAGACATGCGACCTATTCTTGTTCTAGTGACAGATTATCAGAAGCATTAAGCTTGGCAATGCTGCAGACGTTAGATCTTCTTTTATCAGCTCTATGTCCCATTTCTTACCCATTTCATTCATCTTCAATATTTCATTTCCCAAAACGTAGTTTCTTTGCGGACAGAATGGCAGTGAAAATGACAGCGTGGCGGATGAAGGTATAACACAGGGGCAGCACCGGTGATGGGCCTCCTCTCCCAAGACAAGATCCACGGCTTTGTTTTAAGGAGAGGAAACTCAACCGCCACCAAGAAGGGAAGGAAATCCCATCCTGATGCGTTTGGCCTGTCCCATTCCTTCCCCTCCTGTCTCCTCTGTCTTTCCGCAGCTCCTCAGCTCGAGGTAATGCCGCGTGACGTTGTGCTGAGCGCAAGTGGCAGTCTCTGGACATCACAGAGAGAGAAAGATACAGGAAGAGAAGGAAGAAAGGAGGATAGATGATGGATCGGCTGTCTTCATAGGAAGGTCCGCTGACTCCCTGCAGGGACCTCAGAGCTGGTACCACTTCTTGTCCTTGTATTTCAGCATTATCTGACGGAGAAAGGCAGACAGTTTAGTCTCTCTGAAACAAACTAGCCAACACAAATATCACCTCGAGACCTAGAGAGCTGCCTACCTAGACAGCATTTCTGGACATCAATAACAATGATGAATGAACAGTTTCTCAAAATAAAAATTTACAAGATTTTTGTGGCCTAAAATGCAATATTAAATCTATACATATCTATACATTCTTAAATCAAGATGTGTTTAACTTGAGAAGCAAAATGACATAAGATATTAAAACATGACTTAATATCGTACATCCTTATGCAGATAAATATGTTTTTAAGAATTGATATCTGAACTGGAAAATGCCGAGTAAGAAAACAGTGTTTGCTGTGAATGAATGCACAATCCTGGAGGGACTGAGATGTGCTCACTACATTTTGAAACACAGCCTCTGTATCACTATAAAAAGCAGCAGTCTTGGTGAAAAGCAAGTGATGGTCTCACATCATGCGCGTGTTTGGAGAAGGAGTCGGCGCT
Organism: Enteromius viviparus; assembly: GCA_032353835.1. Taxonomy (NCBI): domain Eukaryota; kingdom Metazoa; phylum Chordata; class Actinopteri; order Cypriniformes; family Cyprinidae; genus Enteromius; species Enteromius viviparus. The sequence continues at coordinate 8,729,939 of JAUCNO010000663.1, forward strand.
GGCCATCATGGCTGCTGTCCTCTCCTCCAGCTCGCCTAGTTTCTGTCCTCTCTCGTCCAGAGCTATCCTTGCCCGTGCCAGCTCTCCCACCACACCGGACGCGGCCCCCTTCATGCCCTCCATACCACCCGGACCTGGGATGTGCTGCGCCAGGCTGCGTGAAGCTTTACCAGCAGTCACCTCTCCGACTGCAAGCGAGAACAAACCAGTGGGATATGATTCAATGCCAGCGTATGTTTTTCCAAGCAAGTACAAATCCTTAAATAACTTAGAATAGAAACATAACATTGTCCCTTGCACAAATTGAAAGCTTGTCTACCTTTATCTGTGGTAACCACTGAGGTAACTCTTTTGCATCCCATATTTTGCCTGGTTGTTTTCACTATTTAATGTAAAAGCAGTCATCTACTGTATATAATGTATTCATAATTGTATTGGCCAAAATTATTATTAGGGGTTTGAGCGCATAGTGCTGAAACCCTTTTGTAATTGTTAGGATTTTTAGGGGTTCAAGTTCGTAGCTCGAATTTGGTATGCAGCAACTTGGTGCAAACTGGCACAAGTCTATATGAGGACATTGGTGTATTTCAAAAAACATGGCTGCCATTGGCCAATGAGGTTTGAGCACTTATTAGACAAGGTTAACGAAGGTTGATCGGAACGAAACTTGGTGGGGACGGTCAACTCATGGCCCTAAAGGCCTGTAACAATTTTGAAAGAAATCGTCCACTAGTTGTGCTAACAAGTTTTTTGGCTCTGTAATCACGTGGAGTTTTACACATCCAGACATTTTATAGATATCCTCATAATGTGCAACTTTGCCTCAAGACTGCCACACAATGTGTGTGAATGTATGCCCATGAATGAAATGAAATGATTAAACCATTTCATTTCTGTGTGTGTCTGTCTGTGTTTGTATTAATATTAGGCCTGCAGCGACGTGCTCGCAGCACAGAGGGTAGATGAGGTTATAATAAGTGAATAAGTTATTGCTCATATTCTGAATACACTGTTTGAACTCACATCGGTCAATACAGCGCATACACAGACACATATAGCTTCACGGGTTGGGGTTACATTGGCCAACACAGAGCGAGAAAAAACCTTTAAACTTGAGTTATTAGTACTGTAAAAGAGTTTTGTTTAACAAAACCATTTTGTATAACACTGCTGTTATTTTGTTTTAAGCAGAAGATGTTTGGCTTTGGATACTTTTGTATAATAAAGTAATCTATTTAATCTTTAGTGACAATTAGTGATTTTATGTTTTTTTTTAATCATGCAACAGAAAAATAATAGTTCGATAAATCATCTAATTAGAATAGTCGACTATTCGATAAAATAACCCTAGTGATAAATAGTTTGTGCAAAGTGGAGTACATGCAAAATGAATTGGTCCAATATTGAATTTGCTGAGTCAGAGTTAATCACTGCAGCTGGAGGATACCAGTCACAGCCAAAACTGAACCCACACACCATACGCTGCCAGTTTGACTCATAAAACACTCGTTGGAGCAGATACACGGAGCCATCAACTGTGATGAGATATTGTGCACATCAATTCTTTGCATCAGGGCCTGTAAAATACTGTCAATCTGATACTGGCTATTTGTAATTGCCACCCCAGATTGTAAAAAATGCCAGGCCCAGTAAATGTTAAACAACCACATCCCATTTATAAAATAACCGTTATAATATTTCACTCAAAATGTCATATTGGCATCTAGTGGTCACAAGATACTGCTAATTAAGTTGTCTCTTAAACCAACACTAGCACTTTTGCAGTTTGAGTGTGATTTGTGAAGGTGATGAGACAATCATTGAAAGCTAATTTTATGCTGAAATATTTCTGCACCTAAAAAGCACATTATTCAGCAATAATGTATAGAGAAAGATCATCAGAGCTGATAGAGGCCATTGGAGCTTTAAATTTAAAATCTCCCTGTAGCGTTTTGCTGTCTCAGGATTGCTGGGTCTTGTGTAGAGTGCAGAGAATGAAATGACTTCCATCTGCCGCATTGACTAGAAAGCTCATTGTGAGCACATCTTTTGTATGACTGCCTGTGATTTTCAGTGTGATGCCGTGATTTCAGCACCACGGACAGCAGTTATTCTGCATCACTTCAAACTCGGGTTATTATCGTCTTTTTACTGTGATTTGATTCACTTCAGCAATGATTTGACTACGCAGAATAAATGTGTATTTTATTTATATATTAACAAAAACTCTAAAAGGAAATTGACCATACCTTTGAACAGTAGTGTATATACTATAAAAAGCTACTGACATCATCTCTAGAAAACCATTGACAGATGTGAAAAAACTTGTATATTAATATCTGCCTGTGTGCTTTAATGCCTAATGTGATAAACCTTACAATAAATGACCAATTTGTATATTAATAGATATGTTTATTGTTCCTTTCTTTTGTGTTCTTGCTTTATTTCTGGACATTATTGTATTCATTTATTATTATTGTTAATTATTATAATTCTACCTTTATTTTTTGTTTTATTCTTTAATTTTTTTTGCTAACTGTAAAAAAAAAAGAAATAATCTGATATTCTTAGTACTTTTGCACACCACATAATTGCATGTGTATTTCCAATAAACATGACAAATAATGACAATAATCTCCTCTTTTGTGTTCTGATCCATAGTTTGAGGGCTCTAGGCTACAGAGGGAGATGAAGGCCTACATAGCAGCTGTGAAAGGTAAACTATTGCAAAATACACACAGATACAAGTACATACATGTCTACTCTATACTAACCTGTTTTCTCTATTATCATGACTGCAGGGATGCAGCAAGCTTCTAGAAACCTGACAGAGTCCCTACATGAAGTATATGAGCCTGACTGGCATGGCAAAGATGACGTCATGACCATTGGAAAGGTAGCCAGAAATATAGCTGTGATTGTCCATGTGTTAGTTATTAGCATTTAAAATACATTGTCAAATTTACAGGGAAGAACATTTACTAAGGATCATAAAATATACTGCTGCTTTTATAGATCAAATAAATAGTACATATTAGTGGTGACAAGTTGATGAGATTCATCATACAAATTGCTAGTGGGAAATGCTGAGTTATTGCATATGTAGATCAAGGATAGGTGTTGATTTCTGTTCGCAGCTTTATATGCTGTTGTGAAAGTGGGTGAAAATGAAATACCCGACCTCTGGTAACCTAAAAATGTTGTTCATTCTCACCAACTCGAGAACATTCTTATCAGTTCTGGTGAGATCTGTGAGGTTTCAGAACGGGCAAGAGGTTTTGGCAGTCTCTCACAAAACTCTGCTGAGGGATTTGTACTCAGTACCTGAGCCAAAGCTAAAATGCTGCGCCTTTTAGGGAAAATGGGGTCAAATCACTGAGCCATTAAGGTCTATTATGCAGCCCATGCACATGCATTTCACAGACATTTTATAAGATACGTATATTCAGAAGGGGTCATGTGAGCTGGCCATGTTGATCCTGAGGTTGTAAAGCAAATTTAACAACGGAAATTATAGCATTTATGTATGTATATAACTATTATTTATGGAAGTAGGTGTTAGGGACTTTTTGCTTCTGAAGATAAATTGCAGAAGAATCAGCACTTTTTTACACAAGCAGCAAAGAAAGTTCATGTGTCTAACCGATGGAAAAAAATCAAACCATCCCATCTGTCCTTCTGCACACAGATGATGTGGTTTAGAGGGAGTTATTCATAGTGGATAAAGACATATGTCATTTTTAGTATGGTGAGTGAGGCTGTGACTCAACACTGTCCTCAGAGAATTTCAATTTAATTTACCCAAGGACGCTCATTTTGTTTACTCACACCTCACCGAGGGGGAGCGATGAATTCAGCTTCCTGAATCTGATTTGCATTCTCTGTGAATGAGTAAGAGCCTAATTAGATTTTAATTTCCCTGCTGCTGAATCATAAACCCAACACCTAAACTCATCTGTTTATGTTGCAGGAGCCGCAGAATAATATTCAGAAGGGGTTTTACAGTAGAACCTCTCATGCTTGTCAAATGCTCTGAGTTAATCTGGCTGATGGCTGTCCTGTCTCCTCTGCAGAACTGTGATACTCTGTGGGAGGACTTCCATCAGAAGCTGGTAGACTCTACCATCGACACACTGGAAACATATTTGACTCAGTTCCCAGATCTCAAGGTGCCAGACTCATTTTTACTCAAGCTGAATTGGTTTTAAGGGATGGATCGTTCAAATCCCTATCATCATCCGCATTGTTTAAGATGAAGCATGTGCCAGCGCATCGCTGAGAATGAATGCAAACCATTCAGCTGAAGGGTAACCATAGTAACCACAAGTGTTTTCGCTCCCTCCAGATGCGTGTCGCAAAGAGAAGCAGGAAGTTAATTGACTATGACAGTGCAAGGCACCATCTTGAGACCCTGCAGACTTCAACCATGAGGAATGAGAAGAAGATAGCAAAAGTATACAAGTCTTTTCTGTTTGTGCATTAGAGTTTGGTATTTAAAATGCTAAGAATACTATTACTGAAACCATAGAATTGCTGATAGAGTCATCTGAGCTTTTGCTTGAACATATGTGCCATATCTGTGTGCATGTAGGCAGAGGAAGACTTGAAAAAGGCTCAAAGGGTGTTTGATGATCTCAACGTTGGCCTGCAGGATGAACTGCCCACCCTCTGGGATAGGTGAGACATTTTAAGATTGACTGCTACTGAAATCTTCAATATGAACAGCATACTGATTTGGTTGCACTAGTGAAAAATAAATACATTAACATACATTTATTTCATGCTAAGTATACTACAAATACATTTACGTATTTATGCACTTAATAAAAATCCCCTGCAAGTGTACTTTTGGTATACTAAACTGGTATACTTAAATTGGATGCTAAATTGAAGCAATTAATGTTGTTCTTAATATACTTTAATTGTGAGAAAATAGTGCAACTAAAGAAGTTTTTTTAATTGTGCTAATGTGAAACTATTGCAAGTATACTATAGGTAAAATTTAAATTTTATTTTTAGATCATCAATAGTGACATAAAAAAATATTTTAGGCTTAATATGAATACTTTCATACAAACACTGAAATTTAAAAATAATACAATCCTCATTAATAGTGACATTAAAATACATTTTAAGGCTTAATATTATTAGGAAATGGGCTTTGTGTAGTACTGCAAATAAAGTCTAGTTATTATTTTATATCAGTAAGTCTTTAGAGATATGTTAATAGATTCTAACTTTAATTAGCATGAAATAAATGTATTTTAAATTTTTTAAAATCTGATATCTTTTTATAGCAGCTGGTTCGTTATTTTAATTCTGTTAAGAAACATTTGTTCTGATGATACCACTAGAGTACAAATTGGATTCATTACAAATGTCTATACGGCATAAAAAAACCAAGAGAGTTAAAATTGCCTTTGTTTGTATTGTTCTTGAACATTTCGGTGGCTAATGTTTTGACACCTTTGTTCACATTCAGCACTAACTGGTAAACAACATTATGTGCAAGACTAGCTCAATAATTAGCCATCAATCTCTTTTATAAGAAAAGCCTTGCCATGTCATGCCCAGTATAATTATTGTACTCTCAGAGAAGTGGCAATAATAGTTACAGCCTGGTGCCCTGACAATACAAGGCACTGGCCGATAATATTGATTTCATTTAGCCAAAGGACTTCCTGGAATGTACATTTACATGCCAGCAATCCACATTTATCCATTAGCTGCACAGCAAGCTAGTTCTCTTATGTCACCGCTGCGGTTACATACAGTAGAGGAGGTAAGAAAGGTTTTTTTCAATACTTTTAAAGAAAAAGGGACTATGCTGCAGTGATCATGTGAAGAAATTTGTGGCAAATTTGTAAAATGCAGTTATGTTGATTGAATACTGTTTGTCTTGTTTCAATAACATCCTAGCTTTTCATGTTTGTCTGGCAGCAGTTTATATGGTGTTAAGCTAGTGGTCTGATGTGTGGGTTGAAGGGTAGTTTCTGCATAGTTGATGCAATGAGTTGGATGTGGACAACAATATCGATAATAATAGCGGGACTGATATGGTAGATGTGGTGACATGCTACAACTAGCTGGTTTACACAACAGAACCTGCTTTGTCACAAAGATCAGAATTATTCATCAGTTTATTTAGAGCACTTATAATGTTTTTTTATGTAACTGATTTACATATGCAGCTGCATATACAGTATGTAGTTATGCAGTGCAGTATCCTGAATATTGCAGTATGTGTTATTAAAAGTAACAGTAAACCATTAAACCACAAACTTTTGTCATTGTGTGGTAACCTTTATGTCATTCCAGACCTGGAGGTTACTATGACTTTCTTTCCCTCTGTGTTTGTCCATATAATGGAAGTCTTCGATGAACTTTTTATTATTTGGACAAAAAATGTTGAGTTTTTGAACAATGTGACTGCGTAAATTATGGGTCAACTATTCATTTAATTACTTCGTATATTGAGTGTTGTTGTCAACAGTATTTTGATAGTAATATGAGTAAGGTGTATTTACTGTACGTTAGGGTCAGTTGTATGTTGTATTAAATAATGCTCTAGTAAGCAGTATGTTGTTTTGCTGAGAGGGTCTGTCTGCTCACTGGAGCAACAGCCCTGTTATATAATCTATCCAATCGGCAGCTTCCTCTCTGCACCAGGCCCTGCAGCCATGCTCATTTCTGCTCAGACCAGAGATACATTCATAACTGTAGCATACTTCAAAAATGGGCGTTTTACTTTGGATGTGTATAATTTAGGATTGTATGGTTCTTATTGATGTTCAAGTGTGTGCTGAGGCATTTTAGCTTATATCAGCAACCTGCAAATAATTAGTTTGAAAAGGATTAAAAAATTGATGTAATGTTTGCGTAGGAATTTCACAAATCTGATACAAAGTTATTATGTTTTTTTTGTTTAAATAGAAACAAGGAATTCCTAAACGTATCATGATGCATCCATATGTTCTAACATTCTTCCACCTATTGCGCACTTGTTGGAGGCAGGAGCCTAATCATTATTCTTCTCGTTTTCTCTTTGCAGTCGGGTGGGGTTCTATGTGAGCACCTTCCAGAACGTCTCCAGCCTGGAAGCCCGATTCCACAGGGAGATCTCTTTTGTGAGTTGGTTTAATTTCTAAAGTTCTTCAAGCTGTTATTCATAATTTTCCTCCTAAAAGTCACAAACAATGAACAGGGTGCTCAAAAAACACAAAGCACATGTTCCTTGTTGAGAGTCATACTTGTTTCTAGACACGTAGTGAGTAACCTGTGATTGACATCCTAGGAATAGTTCCTGCTGTATGAAGGTTTATAGAGCAGTCACAGGCTACTGTTTTCTCAAGAGTGGTTTATGACAAAATTTCGTGATTTCGTAGAGTTTTACACAGTAAGATTAGGAGCTTTGTTTCTGATCCATTCAATCAGTCTGAAAAAAGCTCTCATGCTTTGCCTGGAATCTAATTTTCTATTCAAGCTGCTAGTTGTGCTGTTGCTATTACTCATGAAAGACAGATAACGGTGTGTGTGTATGTGTGCGTTTTCTACATCACAGAAGAGACACTAATGAACAATTAAGTGGTATTTATAGGGCTATTTAACTCTTTAACAATGCAGTGTGGGAAAGCAACTTTTTTTAATATACTGCCTGCTCTACATTTAACCAATAGATAATTAAATATGCTTTGAATACTTTATATTGCTCTTTATCTTATTTTCTAGTCTTTGTTTTTCTATTGTTAAGAGACATTAATCAGTGCTTATTGTTTGCTTCCTTCTGTCATTTTGGGTCCACACTGAAATAGGGTTATAATGTTTTAACTCCACATTAGTAGATTATGTATATTATTAGACACAGCCTCAGTGGGCATCAGTTAAAGACTTTTTCGGCAGAAGGGGTAAAAAATGCAGCTCAGCACAGAAACTACTGCAAAGGTCTGCTCTATTTGTGATCAAGTATATGCCAATAAAAAGGAATGAAACAACAGCACAACAGCATATTCAGTACTACCACGATGCCTGAATGACAATATTTATTTCACTAAGGTTGCCTAAGGCAAGTAATTGTGCTTGAGTTCTTTTAATAATTATTTTCCTCACATTTCTTTCTTTCTCTGTGTTTTGAATCCAGCTCTGTCATAAGCTGTATGAAGTGATGAATAAGCTTGCTGAACAGCACTCAGACAAAATGTTCACGATTCAGGGAGCACCCAGGTAAGGAACAGCCATTAACCTTCATTAACCTTCCAGCAAAGAATGCACTTTATCACTGATGTTTGTACACAAAGATTGACAGATTGTCAAGTTATAATAAAAAATGATAAGAAGACAATATTATTTACTTAATTCTGGCTTTCAATTAAACATTTATATGGTTTGTTCGTGTTCTTCCCATTGCAGAGTAAAGCGGTAAGTGGAATAAGAGACTATAGACACTGAAGGTTTACTGTTCTTAGTCTAGAAAAGAAAAGACCTTGTTTTTTGTGAATAAACGTCCTGTCCTGTACACAAAATTGGTTTGTAGTGCAGTGGACCCCAATAGTTCACCAACACTGTGTTTGAAGCAAATGATTGTAGTGTTTATTTTTGTTGGTCCGGTAAGTGATGGTTAATCATGCTTCAAATGTTTCTCTCTTGCTTGCAGTTTATGAAATAACCTATTGTTATATAACTATTATTTCAGTGATTCTTAAATTTGTCCTACATTAAAGGCAACATGTCCTCCAACTAATTAAAGGTTGTTTGTACAAAGCAACGAAATATGACCCATCAGAGCATATACTACAATTGCGCCCCCATCTGCAACAGGGCATTTGGATATTAATGTTTTGTACTATTTTATCTCCCGTGTGACTCAGGGTTGGGTTGTAGTTCAGGTTGATTGTGGGTTCGAACCCAGAGAATGCATGTGCTCATAAAACCCTATAAATCATGATTTTGCACAATTTTTGTAACGAGTAGGTTTAGGGGTGGGTTAGTGTGGTCATTCATACGAATGACACCTACTAAAATAACTTTTAATCACTGTGAGATCAGTGTGAGCTCCACACACTGCGTTTAAACACGCATTTCGATTGGTAATCACAGTTATACATGATTTCATGACGACAGACACAATATAACATTGTCATTATTTTTCTTTAAACTGTAAATATGGGTCATAATAAGGTACTCGCACAAACAACCAATAGGGTAGTTTTTTTGTTGGATGTCAGTCTCATTGACAGTGCATCATTTCATCCAAATCTACCTTCGAAGTGAAAAGCATGTAATAAGCAGAGCTGTGATCAATTTGACAGTACTTGGACACAATATAAACTGTGATAAAGTAAGACCATCTTTTAAATAGATCAGACATGTTGTTGGCAAGCTGCCCTTCATAGAAATGTCTACCAAGACCTCTGATCTAGTGAAAATAATATATTCATAATAAAATAATCTATAATGAGCTGTCAAGACATTAGTTTGTGTGTCATTTTTATTGACAGTGACTCAGGGCCCCTGCGATTAGCCAGGACTCCCACCCCACCTGATGATGATAGCTCTGATAGCAGCCCAGCTGCCAGCCCCAACCACACACTAAGGCCTACATCTCCTGGCCCACCTCGACCCAAATCACCTTCACAGGTAGGACTGAAACCCCTCCAAGTACAACAGCTTTCAGAATGAAGAATTCAAGTAGTTAGGACATTTTGATTTGTGAGGTTCAAAGGCACACATGGTATCTCTTTATATCAGCTCAAGATGGGACCTCCAAAACCACCTCCTCCAAAAGTTACTCCAACCAAGGAGCTCCAACAAGAGCAGATAATCGACCTGTTCGATGGAGGTTTTCCAGAGATCAGTGTTACATCACCACAGGTAAATTAGCATTCACTTGCTTTACTGGCAGTATGGAAAAAGAAAATACCTCCTAGAGTAAAATAGTTTACTTGTGCAGAACTTGATCTTATTTAATAATCAGTTCATTTTAATTTTATGCTGTTACTTTAGCCAAACGAGAAACCCGGAGAATCTCTCCTGGACTTGGATTTTGATCCTTTCAAGCCTGATGAGAGTACACCTATTGGGCAGACCCAGTCGCCCATATCTCAGGTCTTTATACAGATTCTGCTTATTCTATTAAAAATAAAGGACAGTGACGGGTCAAATAAACATTTGCATGACTTAGCAATCATTCTATTTCTTGCATATTTTTTTCTTACAGACACTACCTTGGGATCTTTGGACGGTAATCGGCTTTCTTTGTCTGTACTCTTTTGATCTTTGACAGAAGCCTGTCTCCTATCCTGATTTTAAAACAATACATTTGCACTGACATGAAATGTGAAGATATCGCCATAATTACAGCTTACAGACATTCTTGTCGCGCATTAATTTGACAGCAAATACCTCTGATATCTCTGTTCATTTCTAGGGAAATGCTGCACAGCCTTCACAGCCTGTAAGTAATGACTGTCTTTGTAGAAAGCAATTGCTAATGTAATTAAAGTTCATGGCAGATTTAACCTCCAGCTTTAAAGACTTGTAAATGGCATATAACTTCTTAAATGATAATTTATTTATTTATGTTACAAATTAGAAACCTTTCCCCCATTGCTCCAGTGTGATATTGCCAACCCAGTCTCACAGCAGTTTGTGACTAAATCACAAAATTTAATCGAATCTATTTATTTGTGGCAGGGACACGTTTATTTTGTTATTCTTGTAAGTCCAGTATGTTTTTAAACTAAGATTCCATTGGATGCATCTTAGTTTAAAAAAAACTTACAAGACTTACAAAAATAACGAAATAAACGTGTCCCTGCCACAAATAAATACCGTGAGACTGGGTAGGATATTGCCCTTCTGTTTACACATAATTATGTACCATGGATGAATATCAATAAAATATTCTTACTTAAATATGTCTTCTTTTGCCCCCCTGTCCCCTCCTCCCCCATCATAGGGGAAACTTATTTGCACAGTAACCACTAGTTATCCTTCTTTCCTTAATCAGGCGGCAGATGCTGGCTTCACTGCCAACTGGGCAGCTGACTTTGGCTCTCCTGCCACTACGGGTACAGAGGAATCTGAAAATGCTCAACCTGCAGTGGATGGGCAGGGATGGCCACCTGCTGAAGCTTGGCCTACAGAGGCAGCATCACAGCCTCAAGGAGAGGCGGTCACAGATGAGGTTAGAGCCTGGAGTCCGGAAAACTATCCTGAGCCAAACCCAGACTGTGATCCCTGTGCTGTGGGGGGTGACGAGGCCAAGGAACAGCATCCAGGACAGGGGAAAGAGAGTGTAGAGGAGGGTCAGACAGACTGGGCTAAAAATCAAGTGGAATGGGCAGAAGAAAAGGCAGGTTGCGGGTCAGAGGAGAGAGATACAGAGGAGACAGTGGGCTTGCAACCAATGCCTGGAATCATATTTACCAATGAGTTTGGTCAAGAGATCCAGGATACCACGGAGGGCATAGGGGGAGATAGTTCCAGATGGGGCCTGTCTAGCCAGATTGATCTAGATGGATCCGGGTCAGAGTATGAGACTGCTGAAGAATGGGGTGATGTCCAGGGACAAAATGGTGGGTGGGTGAGTGCAGATGACGAGCTTGAATGTGCCGAGAATGAGAATCCAGTTGTGGCACCAGAACAAGGCACTGTGGCCCAAGAGTGCTATGCAGACTGGGGCACGGCTGATGGTGTCCCCGAGCAGATTACCCCTGCCAACTCTGGGTTTGGCTGCGATGCATTTTCAGCCAACTGGGATCAGCCTGAAGCAACACCATGTGTCTCAGAGCTTGAAAATGAAAGCTTGGATGAGCCGCTTTCAGACCCAGCCAAAGCAGGAGCAAATACACCTCATAATGTTCTTGAAACTACTCCAAGTTCAGACCCATTTGACACTGAAGGAAATGATCCATTTGGTACAGGGGAGGATCCTTTTGCAGAAACAGGGGATGACCCATTTGGGAATGGAAACGATCCATTTGCCAACTCGGACCAAGATCCCAGTGGCTTTTCTGGGAGTGATCCCTTTGCTACAACAGGCAGCAGTCTTTTTGGTACGGAAGAGTTGTCCACGGAAAGTCCAAAATGTGGGTTTCAGTCCGATCCGTTTGCAGAGACCCAGCCAGGAGGTGAAGGACAGTGGGCAGCGGACCCCTTTGCCACTGAATTAACATCAGACCCTTTTGCTACTGAGGTCACATCTGACCCATTTGCCAATGAAAGCAGTGGGGACCCATTTGCCAGTGAGAACAGCCAGGGGTGGGCAGGAGGTTGGGAATCCACTGGGACAAAGGAGACAGGTGGAGAAGAAAAAGACTCTGATGTCTTTGATGACAAAACTGAACATGCCAATGGGTTTGCCCTGTGGGCAGCTTTCCCTGCACCAGCTGCAGACTCTGAGAACTCCAGCAAAGGCTCTTGGCAGGAGGTGAGTGATAGCAGTGGCTTCTTCTCTTCTGATGGCCAAGGAAACTTTACAGCAGGCTGGCCAGGTGAGGCTGTTGCATCTCAAGACCCCTTTACCTCCTTCCCTGGGCAACAAGACACCTCTAATCCTAAAAGTACCATTGCAGAGGACCAGGTCTTTCATAAAGAGCCAGAGAACTCAGACCTGTCTGAAGACGAAGTTGCAAACCGGAGATATGGAAAGTTATACCAAGAAATAGATACAGAGCTGGAAGAGGTACCTGACTTCCTCCCACTCTGCTTAGCTTAGTGTAGAGTAGACTACAGCAAGAATACTCCCCTCCTTTCCTGCCTGCAGATGAAATACTATTTTCCTGCTACAAAACCCTTTGGACCCTGGAACCCCTCCCACAGACCACAGTCCCGAGACCTGTTCTCCTCTCTCTCCTTTGCTTGCTTTCATAGTTTGTTGGTTTTGCTAAATTCAAGTAGAATTTACAGTCCTCTAGGTTTGTGCAATTACAATACATGTCTTTGAGGTTATACATGCTAATTACTCATTTAATTCGGTTTAGGTGTCCAACAAGGCTTTTAACGGATTTTCTAAGGTAAATAGGAACATAGAAATTTTAAGTTTAATCTAACCTTTCCGTAGATTTAAAGAGATTTCATGATTTCATTATGAACTACTGTCAAAGTGGCCAAACACAACAGCCACATTTCCAAAGTGATTGTGCTAGCATTATAGTGTTTAGCAATGTTTAGAATTGGTGGTTATATCTTTAAGAAAGATACAAATTAAATAATGGATCTCGTTATTTGAAACGCAATTTAACCCCCAGGGAGTTTCTAAATGATTCCTGATAATGTTACAAATAAAATTATTTTTGTAAATGACTAATTTTACAATGAATATGCAGAAACCCACTGTTAAAGTTAGGTTTAATATACCTAATGCTGTTTCCTATCGAATGCTATAATGATCCCTACTAATTCGCCTTTCCTAAATGATCCATTAAACCATTTTTCACAGGAATTACTTTGAAGAAAATAATTTCTAGTCTAACCTAGCTGATTATTTTTGAAGTAAATTTGATTTGCTTAACTTTTTTTATTCTCTGTTACATTTTTAGGATGCAACAGTCCCAACATTTGCAGCTGACTTTGATAAGATGGTGAGTTGACAGTCTTTTGGTAGTAAAGATTTGCACTAATGCTCCATACTATTCTTGAAAAAAAAAAATACTTAAAAAGTGTCAATAGACATGTATTTATTTCCATGAATGTTTCTTTGTAATCCGTTTTTTGAGCTAGTTTTTCCTCTTTTTATTTGTAGACAAAAATTTGAATTTTTATCAAGACAATAATTTTTTTTCATGCTCTCCCATGATTGTCGTGCCTCAAATTCCCGCTGTACTGACTGCATAACTACTGTTGCAAAGTATAGATCATTCAAAGTGGTTTTAAACTCATGGTTTTTATACTGGTCAAGTAGTGAAGGTGTCATTGGACGGCCTTTCTGAATGTTGTCTTATAAATGTATATAAAGTCTGAGGCTGAGGCCCCAGAGGGTGATGTAGCTGAAGGAGAAGGTGAAGCAGCCCCAGCCTCAGTACCTGAGGGTGGGGAGGATCCTGTCACCACTCCCCCTTCAGACACACAACCAGAAGAGATCACAGCTTCAAGCCCCCCTGCAGAGATGGCCACAGTGAGTGACAAAGAGTCATCATCATCATCATCATCACCATCATCATCGTCATCAACAACATTTTTACATCAGTGCTTTCCATCATTGTTGTGATAACACTCAACGCAACATCTTCATCCTCATCATAGTTGTCATGTTCGTCATCTTAATTAACATCAGTTTGTTGGTATTATTTTTATCTTTTTCATCAGTATCCATGTTTTAAGAATTTTTCATCATAATCATTCTCCATCAGTGCATAAAACTTTATTAATGCCCTTGCTGCCATGATATGATCATCATGTTATGTTTTTGGCTACATATACATGTATTCCCTCACATCACACTGATCGGAATTGAGCTGTAGCCATTGATTATATCTGTGTACTTCTGTTTATAAAGACCACTGTGGAGTCTCCAGTGTCTGCTGAGACTGAAGCAGCTGAGCAGGCTGAGGTATGTACCTCTGAAAAAGAATTCAAAACACAGTACCTGCATGTTGGCCATTTTGCCTGTTGTATTTTTATAAACCCATATATTTTGGAACCCATAAATTCTATTTAAAATATTTGATTTGTTTTACAAACCTTTTTATTATTATTGATCTAAGTGTACATAAATGTAGTTGTTTTATATACATATATGTATTGTTGACATGTAAATCTTTTCATAACACAAAATTGCATACACTAACTAGTTCTTTTTTTTTTTTTTTGGTCAATTATTATTGTGGAGTTAAATATTGAATGTGTTAAAATGGTATACTAATTATTATTCCTTTTTATTTCGTTTTAATTTACACATCTTTTGGGGATTTTTTTAAGTGTTGGTTTTATTTTGCATTAGCAATAACAGAATGTCTGAAGCATTGATATGGGGATCTTAAAATAGGATTTTATTGTTGATAAAAAAAGTCTCAACCATTCTTTAGCCTCCAGTTGAGGACATAGAAAAGGAGCAACCCAGTGAAGAAGCCCCGGTAACTATAACTTATGTCTAATAAATTGCATAAGAGAGACATATACAGTACTGTCAAATATGTTCTTGATTAGGTACTGTATCTACTGTAACAAATCCATTTTCTCTGTAGAAACAGCCTGCAATGTATCCAAATGAATTATGTATGAGATGCAAGATATGATAGGAAAACAGGTGGTGTTATTTGGAAGTATAACAGAAATTGGAGATAGCATGAATATTTTTGTATTTGCATGTAGGAATCTGCTTCCATCCAAGAAACACAGAAGGAGTCACCTACAGAGGAGGCTCTGGTAATTTCACTTCTATAACATAATAATTTTACTGCCTGCCAATTATGAAATGATGAATACTGCTTTTTTATGATTAGCTTCACTTTTAAGCTTTTAAGCATGTTTTTACTGGTTCAACAGTATCAGAGATGTTTATAAGCATCCAGGCTCTGATACAGTAGTAACGGTTATGAAGGGAAGCCAGATACTGACATGACCAGAGACAGATTTGTTGACTAATCATTGCAGTATGTGTCATTATTAATTTGAATAAATGAATGTAAAAGCGCTGACAATCACATTTCTTTGTGTGTAGGACACTATTGAGGATATAGAGTCTCCCATTGAAGAGACTCCGGTAACTATTTAAGTCTTAACAGATCAAATTTTTTTTTCATGCTATTATTTCAACATTGCTGTCTAAATATTTACTGTATTTATGTATATATTTATGCTAATTGTTTTGTATGGTCATGAAGCCATATGAAAATACATGTTTTATTCAAAATAAGATATTGTCAGATATTTTCTGACTACCTAGTTGGATTCCCTTTTAATTTACATTCTTATTGAGTGTTGTAGAATACCTTGTAACTTGGAATATTATAACATATTTAGATATTATATAGAGTCTCAGTCTGATATTAAATCATCATCTGGCTTCATATGAAATATGGTGTGGTTACCAAACTGATGCAGTGGGACAGGATGGTAGCCACACATGTTGTCATTTAGCCTTGCAGAATGCTTTTTTAACAGTATGTGTTAATGGGTCTAGACTTCTAACATGCGCTGTGGCATTAATCAAAACCTGTAACCCATCTTTTTGTTTGTGTATGTATTATTTATAACGTTTTTGAGGGTACAATGAGCAGTTGCAACACTTGGCAGCACAACACCAAACACCATCCAGCTCTGTCATTATATACTTTTCTCGTTCCAATCACAAAACTTTGTTTTTAGATCCAGTGATAATTAGAGGCCTAATGCTGCCACAGTTTCTGCTATTTCTGATTGTACCTTTCAGACTTTTTAAGTTTCATTTCATGTTTTATTCCCTGGTCTTTTCTGTTTTGATCCACGTAAGCTTGCATACACTTAAGCCCATTAAAACAGAGATGATGTTATAACCCAACAATTTCCTTGCTTACTGAACCTTTAAATAGTGACTTAACTGATGACTATTATTACCCCTCTAATCACCATTTTTGGTTTCCATGGTGACTCCATTCTTACATCACCGTAACGGGCAGTAATTTAACATTCTCTTATTTTAACCTTAAAGCAATAGGAGCATAAATGTTCAGGTGTAAAGATAATCTATGCATCTATCTTTACTTGAATCTCTATTCAGCAGTTTCTTAATTGGTTTATTTATTCATATACTTGCTGACAGGTCAAAAATCTGTTCCCTTTTTTAAAGTTATTTTGGGATGGTGGATGAAAATTTGACAACTTCTTCATATGTATATTGAGATCATACGATCACTATGATCTGAGGAATGCTCACCCATACTGCTTCATCCAATAGGGAGTGAATCATGACCCCTGTTCCTTCATGCCGTCTGTTGCACATTTACCCTAACCAAAGTACTTGACTTTTGGTCAAACTCAAGTCTGTTTTTTTGAGAACTGACTTGCCATTCCACATCAGGGACAGTTTTAACCTCAGGAGTTAAACTGGTCCCTGCACCTCTCATTGTGACACTCTGACTGCTCCCCTTCGTGGTGCTGTAAACCAATCCATCCACATGAGTGGCTTGTGTTGAGTGTTCAAACACTGGCTCTCACTCCTGAGCACCTCTTCCAGACTATAGATGCCAAACCAGAGGAAGAGGCCAGTTCACTAGAAGCCAAACCAGGAGATGAACCAGATAATGTTGAGCCCATACCAACAGAGGAACCAGATAAGGTTGACACCCAACCAGGAGAAGTTCCTGATAATATTGAGCCCAAACCAGGAGATGCTCCTGATAATGTTGAGCCCCAACCAGGGGATGAAACCAGTAAGGAGGGTGCTGCAAACAATGGGAAAGAAGAGGTAGATATTCACATGTGATTCTGCACTTTGGTATGCAGCCCACTTTGGTATGCAAGACCCTGGTTTGTGAATGCAACCATTCTGGACTGTACTTTAAAACTCTAAAATACTTAGAATTGAATCAACGTGTCTTAAAAAAAAACGGTTTTGCTGGGTTTTTATTTTGGGACTTAATGCGTGAAATGTCATTTAGAAGGGGTTAATGTTAGTCACCAAAAATACAATTGTTTATGGTTTGTTCACAAAACATTGAATAATGTCAACAGATGCTTTTGGTTTTAAAAAATGTATTAGTAAATGTCAAAGTTAATGCTGCACAAGTACTGTTTACATTTAGTTAATGTTGTCTAATGTATTGTAGTTAACAATTGAAACCTTATTGTAAAGTGTTACCCATCTTTCTTTTCTTTTTTAGTTGTTTTTTAGTTATTATATTTTTTTAGTATGTTTTATGTATGTGTGGTCTGTTTCATGTGTATTATGCAGTTGTGTCAAGCTACTTGTCAAATGTATACTTGCGTACCTTACCTTTAGTTTTCTGCAGCTTGTGTTGCATGTTGAGTGATGCTGATTCTTTGCCTTGTCTCAGGAAAAGATGCCTATCCCTTCTGTTGTTATTGAGCCTGCCTCTAGTAATGAGGGTGATGATGACCGTGATGGTGATATCACATCTCCAATAGCAACCAGTGGCAATGGGATGATCACAGAATGCCAGACAACCAAAGACATGTCCTCTGAAATGCCTCCTGGATACATTTTTAAGGTAAGCAAACACCATTTAAGAAAAATATAAAGTCATACATTTATAATTGCTTGCAGATTGCACATTATTCTGCTAATAAGAAACCAGCCCAAAACACAATATAAAATGTAATGGATTTAAGGGTTATAATGGGAATTGTATTGGTTTTAATGGAAAGTATAATGGTATCTACTGGTATTTGAGGGATTCTATTGGTGGAACTTTAAATCCTATTGGAAAAGAGCCCAAAACACACTACAAAAGGGAATTTTGTAATGGTTTTACTGGAAGAAGCTAATGGTTCATAATGGTTTGGAAACCATTAGAATTTCTTTGTTTTTTTATTGGGCTTCTATTGGACTACTCGCCAAATAAATAAACATGCAGTCATAAATTGTCTCATATTTTACTATGCAAGACAAATTTAGTTACAAAAGTGTAACTAAAACAATATAAAATGCAGTAAATGGTAAACCGTTTTGATTACGATTATAAATGACACAATATTATAACACAATTTGCAACATCAAGCAGCACGGCTGAAACCGGAAGCCTTGCACATTCAACTTACAAATTGTGAAAGTGTCGCATTTATTTTCTGTCCGTCGGCAAACAAAGTGCAGACGTGTGATTGTGGGGAAAAAAACTGTCGTGTTTACATGAGGTACACTAAGCATTTATTAAGATCAGTTAAACGTTGGATCAAAATTGACTCAAAAGTATGAAATCAAATTTTACTAGTTGTGCCTCCCCTCCTATATATTATGGAAGATCAAGTGAAGTACCTGAGAAGGGGATATCAACAACAGCGTTTGCTGGCAAAGATGAAACAACAGACGCTGACATCACAGTTGGCCGATTCAGTATTGTGTTCGGTTCTCCAGAATTGCTTGAGGGTGCACACACACTATAAGTTCTTACACAATCCAACGTGTTTAAAATTGAACTGGAAATTAGGTGCTGGGTGTCCGACCAGAGGAGAACTGGACCCAACTAAGCCTGGTTCTCCTAAGGTTTTTTCCCCCATTCTCTAATGGATAGGGTTTTGGTTCCTTGCCGCTGTCGCCTCTGGCTTGCTTAGTTGGGGTCACCTGATTTCTATTGATTATCGTCGTATTGACTACAGAGACCGTCTCTGAATTTGATAAATAAAGTTTAATTCTCGTCATAATACATTACCATTACTCTGTTGTTCTATTTGATAATGTTCAGTGCT
>JAUCNO010000663.1:8761214-8779760 GCA_032353835.1 Enteromius viviparus
AGGCTGTACTACTACTGTCAGCGATATGAGTACTTTTAATTAACATGTTTTCTTAATGCCTGTTGAACATAACAGAGACATTTTATGATAATTACAATAAATTTCTTACATACGGCTCCTTTAACTATGATAACTCTAGACCCAGCTGTCCATTTTTCATGAAACAGGTCACATCATGGGAGCCACCATTTTGAGATCACTTGACCAGCATTACCAAAATAATAATAATAATAATAATAATAATAAACAAAAATTTTCTTTAAACCTCTTTATTATGCAACATTTTCACTCTCAGAATAAATGAACTATGGCTAACTTCTAATAGAGAATTTCTACTAAGACATAATAAATTAAATCTTTTGCATGACGCTACATCCAAGCCACTTGGTCAAGTCTAAGACAACTGTTACACAGCCCCATTAACTAACAATTACTGAGTTCACCTTTAAATGTGTCCTTAAAGGGGAACACTCACTTTCTTAAAGCAATTTAAGAAAATATTGAATCGTTCACATACCCATCTCGTCCTTTACTGATAATTTTCACCTCAAAGTAATAGACCCCGCAGGCAGCTGGAATGGGGTGTGTTGCACGGACAGATGCTGCATCTTTTGGGGTCTTTCCATGACCTGGGTGACATACAAACAATCATAATGGTCAAACAGCTAATGGTCACAAGGAGCACCAAACATTTCTTGAATGCTATAACATCACCAGAGGTTGTCATGGCAAAAAAATAAATAAAAAACACGTAGCAAAATAATCAATGTTTTTGCTGTGAGAGCTCTATACTAACGGCTGCTGATATTTTCCCTGGCAACAGCAAAGATGCTGCACATTTAAAAATGCCAGTTTATAATATATTGCGAATATGCTTTAAATTTGGGAATTCATATTTACTGTAATTTTAATTAGCAATAACCAACATACCAATGTTTGGAAATGTTTTACAGGCCTATTATTATTATTAACAGCCAATGTTTGTCCCTGAAATAAATGTATTTTATTTTAGCTGGAGTATTTGACCCATTCATGTCAATTTTTTTTTTCTGAAGAAATAGCCTTGTCAGTTGATTAACAGTAAAAAATGTACACAATATAGGCCTGAGATGAACACAAAAAAATAATTGTATGATATACTATATAGCTCTCTACTGTGTGTCCTCTTTATTTCTTACTGTTTTATTAAAAACACTTTATTTAACAGTCACCTCTGACACAGCAAATGCATACAGTTTATTTACAACTATAGGCCACCACAGTGTCTGAAGAGGCATTAAACATATTATATACTTATAATTAACACATAAATAGACAGGCATGAAATAAAACACTGTAAAATATAGCACTAACAAAGATTTTTTTCCTCTCCTTTGAAACATATAAAGCCTATTGCATCACAATTAATTATGAATTTCTATGCCCTCTAGCTAACAAACATCAAAACTTTTGACAAACCTGTTGTACACAACACTTGCATTTTCTGCACTCTGAATGATAGTTAAAATCAAGCAAAAAAAAAAAAACTATCTGTGAAATCTTAAATGAGTTAAACATAAGAACAACTTTTAAATCATCGCTAATATCACAAGACAAACATTTACTGGACTGAAGCAATATTAGGTCTTACTTGATTATACTTGATTACCCATACACATCATTTTTAAAATAGCTGTGATAAAATTTATAAATGATCATAAGACAGGTTGTTGAGTAATGTACATTTCTCAAACATCATTGCATTGCACTTTATTATGTGTTTCCCCCTGAAACGATAACTACAGAGCAACGGGCATAAAACTATAGTATTAAAACATCATCTTACAACGACGTATTACTGAGACATATAGTGACAAGTGATATTCATGTCAATTTTATACAAGTAGTATCCTATACTTTTTAAAACGTCTCGATGTGCAATAAAATATTTCATAATTACATCTTTCTGATCATATACATAACGGCACCAAATGACACATCTTTGCTCAGTTTGGGTGTTTTTTTTCACCCTGTGTATGAGCTCCATATTCTTACTATATCCTGCCATAATTCCTGATGCATAAAAATACTCCAAATCATAAAACACACAAAAATTATTTGAAATATTTTGTATAAGTTAGTAAGTAAATGTATTTTATTTTAACATGTCAGGACTTACAGACATTTGTAACATTACTTTGTAACATTTTAGCCCTGAACCTCTGAAAATCAGACTCATATCTGAAATAAATTCATAAGCTTGTACATTTATTAAGACATCTTGGCCTACTGGTAATTTAAGGCAGTCTACCTGAAACCTACCTGTCGTCAGCACTGACTGGCCTAATTAATTCTGTGGCCTACCTTTATGACTCAGCTGAGTGAAATGGCAGACACCTCACTGGATTACAGAGGCATATTTAATAACTAAACATGGTAATCAAATTATACATATATTACAGCTTTTCTTTATCTGCTGAATTCTTAGTAAAAGTCTTGCATGCACGCAATGGTAGAAAATCTGCCTCTGCAGATAAACACACACAGGCCTTTCCAAGAGCTTCTGCGTCAGCCTCGATCTGTACCTACATCAGCATGCGTGTATTAACACACAGCTTTTGTGCACATAGCATGTTGTCAAAATTGCCGACAATGACTGCATTTCAACTCTATACAGTAAGTTAGGTGCTTCCGGAAATGACTGAAGCATCTTTTATGGCTCGCTACTCAAGCTCACCACCATCTCATTGCTACAGTTACACGAACTTTATACTGCCAAACTTAAAACCTTTAACTTACCATTCAAACGCTACATGTCATATAGGCACACACACAAACACGGTTATGCATAAAATATATTAAAGCAGTACATTTCTAGCCAATGCTGGCTGCTAGGAATGGTGCTAAATAATGCTAAAGGGAGGCTATTTTTATTCAAACATGTCGTCTAATCAGTTAGCTTTTAGTAATCAAAGTTTCTAGCTAACATTTCGTTTACCTGCATCGGCTAACTTGCTCGATAATACTGATAATGTGCTTATCAGTTGTCTCCTGTTTCGTGACGATTTTAGCAGTTTGTGTGACTAAAAATAGGTTTGCTTCACAGACAATACGAGTAGGCAGAAGCTAACAGAGGAGTATTTTAGTATCATTAATCAGAGATGCAACTTGACACGAGCTAACCTGGCTAATGCCTTCAACATTTAGCTGGTAAACAACTTGGTGTTTGTGTTCATCTGCTGCGGTTAGCCGTGGTTACCTTTATAATGCACCCGGAGGTTGTTTTGAGACAGGCCGATGTAGCTGAATTTGTCTTTGGGGCTCCAGGATTTGGGGAGCGGAGTCTCCTGCTCGTTGACGGCCGGGTAAAGGCGTCTAAGCCGCTGGTTGAGCTCTTTTTCCTGCTCGTTGAGAGCCAAGTCTCCGTGAACGACAACCGACATCAGAAACCCACAGCCCGATGACGGTCCTGACATCGCGATCCGATTCCTGCCGCCGATACCAAAAGCTTGCCAGCTATGTTTAGCTGGACAGCTTTTTAACAGTGTCCAGTGGCTAAAGCGACCACTGTCAGCCACCACAGGAGAAGAGCCGCTGAGATTTCGGGCTTGTTTTATTCGGATCGGACGGCTAGCCAGCCAGCTAACTGCGATTAGCTCGCAAACAACCTCTCTGATAGTTAGCAAAACGCTAGAGAGAATTAATCACGCCAATACAGCGAAACGGCAGCTTACAAACACATAACAGACATCCAGAAAGTTGATCCTTGTTATTTAAGACGACATCCAACCGATCGGACAGACTAAATAGGGTAAAAGGAGCAGAAAGACAGCAGCAGAGGGAACCCCGATCTTTTGTTTGTTGTTAGTGTGAAATCCAGCGATCTGATTGGCTCTCTCAAGGTCCAGTCATACTTCCTCGAGCGCTCGGTACATGACTAGACACAGGCTACCAATCGTGTCCTCCTTCTCACTTGAGTTGTTGTGAGAATATATTTGCACCCTTGCATGAAATAATGTTTCTTTTATTTATTTCATAATTTTCAGTTAGTAAGGGACAGTACAGTTTGGGTGCAGATTAGGGTTCACTTACACTTAGGGTGCTTTTAGTGACCTCCTTTGAGAAAATCCTTTGAGGTTTTCTATGCCTAGTACTTAACTGAACATGCAACATAACTTATGAATTAAAGTATCTTACTGCTCTTTTTTTTTTTTTTTTTTTACAGTCAATAAGAATATAACAAATAAAAATAATTAAACAGGTTTGGCCAGTGTCGGTGCATTTAATCTTGTTTAAGTAGAATCAAAAGTTTGACGAAATACAATATATACAATTTCCTTATGTAAAAAAGTCAAAATTGGTGTTTTCCCATACAAAACTTCACATCAGCATGTGGAAAAGTGTAATATTTTAAAGTGTAATAATTTATCAAGAGTTCCTGACTTGACATGTAACGAGAGTTTCTGAGCTTCACCTGATGTCTTGGTCTTTCCATTTGTTTAGGGATGTAAAGCCCTTTTTTCAAACTGTATAAAGTGCATTCTCCAACATTCCAATGAATAGTTAATTCATAACTTTTGTCATGAAGAGTAAAAACATATGCAGATTTCTTTAAAACATGTTCAGACATGTTTGTGGTTCAGTAAAACATGGAAAAGTCAAACTAATAAACATGATTAACATATTAAAATATGTGTGCTACCCATGATTCAGTTTGTGATGTTGTAGGTTAAGGGCTTTATATTGCAATAATCTGTAACACTTTACAATAAGGTTCCATTTGTTAACATTAGTTAACCGCATTAGCTAGGCCTAATCTTTGTTATGCAAACTTGAATCATTAGTATTAGTTGATTAATCTTATTCATTTCCATTCACTAAATAAATCAAGAGTGTCTGTAAATGCACATGAATATGACTTCACTTTTTTTTAACATTAGCAAGGATTGGTAAACACTGTATGTAACACACATTGCTCATTGTTAGTTGATGCTAGTTAATGCTAATAACTAAATTTAATTAATGGGACCTTATTGTAAAAATGATTCAGACAGAGAAAAGATACATCAGCAAGCATAGAGAGGCCATGGTTATTGATCTGCCATTTCATCCACCCCTGGAAAAGCCACAATTGTACATTCAACAATCAGACAGTAATAAAACAAGATATAAATTTGTTGAGGTGGACCCTATTTTTAAGTATTCTAACATGACATTGATTTGTATGATATCCTACTAAATTAAATCTGAGCACTTTTATTGTTTGTATTTCAGTTCAGTGTACACAGTCCCAGAACTCACGGCACAGGCATTGGCAAAGGCCGTACACCATGACGATGAGAAGACTGACAGGTACCAGACTGACCATCATCACCCCCACCGTGGTATTCTGCATGATTAGCAGATAGACCCCTAGAGGCAGCGAGCTGAAGTACAGCATCCCCAGAAGCCAGACCAAGATGCGTGCTGAAGTTTGACACAGCAGGGCCGCACAGTTCCACACTGTCCATCTCTGAGTAACCGAGGCCATGGAGTCCTGGCTGGAAGAGCGGTAATCCCTGCTCCGAGCTGGAATAACAGATTCCTGCCGAGGCTCCATAATGGTGATCACCATGTAATTGGAGCGAATGGAGGTGGGAGAAGCTGATGTGGAGTGTCCCACCAGAGAGTTGAGGCGGCTGGGACTGAGGAGAATCTCGCCTCGGTTGTCATTAAGGTTCTGATGCTTCCGTGTCTGGATGGACAGCAGTGCTGACACCAAGTTATACTCATCTGGTAGGCTGTCCACGTCTTCTCCTGGAAGGTCTGTGATGTAACGGCAGAATGGACAGACCACTGCGTTTGGAGAGGATTCGCCTAAATCGAGGATTTTTGCAAGGCACTTGGCACAAAGACAATGGCAGCACTCCAGGACCTTGGGCCGTCGACTTGACAAGCTGTAAGCACAGTAGCAGATCTTGCATTCCAGTTCCTCTGCGGTGAAGCCACCCACCACATCCTCCGGGAACTGTCCCATCATGTCTCCTTCTTCTCAACGCTTTCTCATCGGCTGGTTGTAGTCAAAGTTATGTGGGAACATGGTTGCGAGGCAGCTGTTGGGCCTCTCCTGCTGTCTGGATGGTGTCCTGTGTAGAACGGAGCATCGCCTGTACTGTGCCACAGTGGCTTTGGACGGGTTTGTGCTGAGGAACATTTCATGCACTGTGTGGAAGGGTGGGGAGAGGCCACCACCGAAAAGATAACTGTTAACACAGCAGTAGAGAACAAACACTGCGGCAACAAAGCAGGCCCTGTAAAACCAGGGCTGGAATTTTCTAGCCAGGGCTTTTGTTGCCACTGAAATTCAGTCCAATTAGTGGCTTCAAACTTGTTTGTGGTACACAGTGCTGCTTTTGCTTGCTTGATGCAAGGTTATTCCAAACTTTAATTTGCCTGAAATCAGGTTAAGTTGAGAATATTCTGTAATATAAAATATTTGTTTACATATTTAAAACTCGTTATAAGCTGTAATTTTGAATACCAGCCAGCACAGAAATACACAGCTCACTGTGTAACATCAAAAATTAGGTCAGTGCTGTTCACTGAGCCTGTCTCTCAAATGCAGGTATGACTGAAATTTAAATGAGAATCGGTATTTATGTCCAAAAACATGTATTTTATATGCCATGTTTAGATCAGTTTAAGGCAAGGCACTTTTTTTCCTTTTTGTGTAATGTTTCAGACCAAAGGAAAGAAAGCATTCAAAATAAACATTTAGGTGTTTTAGTGCACTTTACCTGTTTGCATCTGTAGATTTTTAGTTTCAGTGCATATAAAGGCTCAAAAGGCACTGAATGTATGCACTGAAACAGAAATCTTCACTTCAATTGCACTTGAATGCACCAGACTTTACAATTTTATTTTAATTAATAGTCTTAAGGGTTTGTTTTTATATTATCTGAGTTCATACAATATTTTATCACCAACATCAAAAGGAGATAAAAAGACATATCCAGAAGTCCCTCTGTAAAAAAACCTGTTCTGTTCCTAATGTAATCAATCAACTGGGAAAGTATACATGTCTCTGCGAGCTCTTTCTTTTCTTTTTCAAATGGGAAAAAAAAATATTTGGAGTTTCACAACACTGGCATTCAAAAGTTTTGGGTAAAACTTATTGTTTGGTTTGTTAGGATGGGACAAATATCATAATGATAATGTTTGAATATCTGAAATCTGAATAAAATAGTTGCTAAAGTTGTATTGCGTATAAGCGGTATATATGATATCTTAAGGTAGGAAATTTACAGAATATCTTATAACATGATCTTCACTTAATATCCTATTGATTTTTGGTTTTTAACCCATTCACTGCATTTTTGGCTATTACTACAAATATAACCTAGCAACATATAACGTTAGCTGGCTTTGAGGTCCACAGAGTAATGACAAATAATAACACTTGAGTAATATTTAATATATAATATAATATATATATACTGCAAGTGGCTGCTTACAGTAAAGTACACTGCGCCCTAGTGGTTAACGTGGTAGGCGTATAAAGACATATTTTGTCTTAAAAATAAAGAAAATATCAGATTATCTACGTATGACTGTAAAAGAATAATGCAGGCTAAAGAAGAAATATTTTTCGAAAGTTTCAGAGAATGAAGTCTCTGATGATGAACTAAAAGAAGAAGAAAAAAATGAAAAAAACAACGCATAATTCCTTGCAATATGAAGAAATCAAACAAAACGTTATAATTTCGAGCAATAAGCTGCATGCAGAGGAAGCCTAACCCAGAGCAGGTGGAAAGTCGCACAGCTGACTGAACGATGACGTAAGAGTTCCCAACAGCAACCCGGGGCTGCCTCTGAGTGACGTCAGCGACTAAACAACAACAAAATAAAGAGCGGCTGGCAGCGCGCGTGAGGAGCGGGCTTTGCTATGGCTAATCAGGGTGGATGCGACAGCCTGGATGCTTCAGAGGTGGAGCCGGTGGGGAAGAGCGCCGGCGAGACTTACTCCAGACCACTCAGCTCAGGTGGAGGTGGAGAGATGGCGGAGAAAGAGCAGCCTTCTGGAGTCCGACACCCTGCAGACACTTATTCTCTGTGCCGTATATCAAAGCTGATTAACTGGAAAAGACCATTATGGACTTCCGCTTTCTTCGCAACAACAAATATTGCGTTTTGGTGAGACACATGACGCAGCATATTTTATTTTTATGCAGAATGTAGGAATGCAAATATCACATTTTCTTTAAGATATCGTGATGTTGGAGTTTAATTTAAATATTGCATTAATGGGTCAGTCTTTATCGCTTTCCAATGCTCTACATTTGTCTGCCTAATTAAATAGGCCTAACTGTTTTTTTTGTGGTCTGGCCCCTAAGGCATTTTCCTTTGTCAGTTTTCTCTGTAGGCTATCTGTGGTTGCACTGGACTTCAGTTTTTTGCTATTCGTACCGTGGTGGACCTTTTGTGCCAGTGACAGTCGTTTCTTTTTCATCGAATGAGTACATTTCTGCATGCACAAAAGTTGTCAATATATTAATGGCTTTTTTTTTTATATATCTTGTAGCATGTGGATAAATATTGTATCTGGGTTAACTTGGCTTTATTTGGAGTGCAGTTAGGAATTAGTTTCACCCTCAAAGCACATGATTTTACATAAGAGGTAATTAGAATAAACAGAAATAATAACAACCATGCTTGAGCATGTAGTTTTGTTGATTTGAAAGGTATGATGATAGCTCTTAGATCATTTGACAGCTTTAAAAAAAAAACAAAAAAAACACATACAAGCACTATGCATATGATAGATAGACGTATGTTGACTGTAACTGTGCACGTGATTAAAGATGGGAAACCTGATTGTTGTTGTTTTTTTCCATGCAGGTTTGTGTCCCTCAGTCCCTGTCGGGCGTTCAGCCTCACCTCCATGTGCGTGGCTCTCTTAGTGATGATACAACTGGTGAGAGATCTGGTTCTTTCCAGATCAAGAGGTTAGGGTTTGATTCATTTTATAATATTCTAGCTAGTACTGTTAAACGATTGATCGCGTTTAATCACATTCAAAATAAAAATGGATGTGTGCTCTGTTTGTTTATTTTGTACAAAACGCACACACATACAGCTTATATTTTGAAAATTTTGACATGTGTATTCGCATTTTGAATGCGTTTAATCATTTGACCGCACTAATTTTAACATGTGTGACAGTGTAGAAATCACTTTATTTTCTTCGTTACAGGAGCTGCTCTATGGAGAAGTATGACCAGCAGGTAAATTTAGAGCATGCACACCTATTCAAATAGAGTGTCCTATTCTCACCAAGAATTAGTATTTGATGAAAATCCCCAAAAATTGCAAAATATTATTACAAGTAAAATAAACTGTTCTGTTTTAATATATTTTAAAATGCTATTTATTTCTGTGATAACAAAGCTGACATTTTAGCAGTAATTTTTCTAGTCTTCAGTGTCACATGACCCTTCAGAAACTATTATAATATGCTGATTTAGTGCTCAAAAATATTTCTCATTATATATGTTGAAAACGGCTATTTTGAAACCGACAGACACTTTGTAAAGGATTCTTTCAGCTACAAAAATATTTGAAGTAGAATTTTTTTAACATTGAAAAAATGCTTTTGATCAATTTAATGCCTCCTCGCAGAATAAAAGTATTAACAATTTCTAAAAAGTCCAACTAACCCCAAAAGATTTAACTACTTGTTTATTTCTTTAATTACACTTCATGTCAATAGTCCATTTAGACATACTACTAACTATAACAAGATTTCTAACTACATATCCAACTACATCAACTAATTCTCATTAATTCTCAACTACATGTCTACTAATTCTTAGATTAGACTGTTAGCAGAATAAGACGACATACACTTGCAAGGTTTCTGATAGTCAGTATGCAGTATGTTGTGGACCCATAGAAATAAAGTTTAAGAAGATATTAGGCATACAGTCTACTAATACTCTAATGACTACTAGATGACATGTAGTTCCAATGTTACTAACTGTTATTAGATTGTCTAAAGTGGACCATCGAAATAAAGTGTTACCAAGTAAATTGTTATTCTTGTAATTGCACTGAAAATGTACTTGACTCAGAATTTTAAGGAGTGCACTCATCTGAATGTATTTATAACTGATTTTATCTCAAGTATTTTCAGTTCACCAGCTACAGTCCAGCCTGTAGCCACTAGAGGGCGTCATACACCTCTTATTGGCATTATTGATGACATACAGCAATCCATAAAGCCTGTCATGTGAGTTTAGAAGTGCCAGTGAAATCCAGCGCTCCTGTGAAGGAGATCAAGACTAATTAAGAAATCTAGCAAAGCACTCCTGACCTTCTTGAATCTTAGTAATGTACAACACTGGTAACCTTTCTCATGCAGAACAGTGTGTCCAAGTGAACCAAGATTATATAATTAACATTTACCTCAAATCATTGCATATGAGAACATTCAAAAGTTGCCCTAAGTTTGTTAAAGTATTGGATTAGTGGAAGGCTTGATGAATTTATCCAATACTGCTTATCAATGGCCTTCGGCTTTCCATTATTTTAATCCCAGTTGCGTCATGCTGTACTCTGACCGAAGTTTTCCTGTCATTGTTTACATGATTATGGTAAAAACAAATGCAATGGCACTATGCTAAAGTGAGATGCTTGTGTAGTAATCTTCAGTGTGGTGTTTATGTGAGACAGGCCTCATTAAAACCTTGGGTACTTGACCAACAGCTGCTGGATTGCCTAAGCTTGTCCATTTCTGCCGGCTGCTGTTGATACGAGTCCTGTTCCAACAGTTGTCTTTGCCCGGGTCTTTACTCTGACCCTTTTGCCCCTGCCCTCCCACAGCTGTGGGGTAGAGAGCTTTCTGTTGTGCCCTACTTTTTGTTTATTTCATAGACGTTACTTTATATTTAAAGTGTGATGGTAGTTTCACATTAAGAACGTTCAACTTCCAACAGAAGTTTTATAGTAATACAAAATTTAGCATCTCTTTGCTACTAATGTTTACACTATATATATTAAGATTTGTAGATTCGTAGTGCTAGAAGTGTTGTTTTTTCTGTACACTGTGACGTAATGCAATGGAGTAGGTTGTTGTTTTCCTGTGGAAGCATGTCGTGTTGTGAAACTTGAGTTTATGTTTCAGACTGGGTGGCATGAAGAGTAGAATGACACAGCCGTTTGTGCTCTCAAGAGTGAGAGCATTTCCTTGCCATTCTTATTGGGAGGATTTTGGAGGATCCCAGCTGAGAAACCAATCACATCACAGGATACTAACTAACAAAGGGTGTGTCTGGACACTCAGTGGCCCATTGGAGGAAGGCTGAGTGAGGGTTAGATGAGGGTTAGATGAGTGGTATTTTGTTCGCTGACCAACTGACCAGTCATGGTCCTTTCATCACAGTCAAATGACCAAATCATAATTACAGATAAATAAAGGTGATATAGATAAAGGCAAATGTTATCTGTATAGCCTACAAGCGAGGCTAGCCAAGTTTTTACAGGTCAGTTCTGAATATATGCATTGAAGTTATGCATAGTTGTTGATCCATTGTTGTCTAGGTAAAATTGTTTAGTTGTGTTGTCCCATGCTGGATTTTTAAGCAAGCCATACTAGGGAAAACAATAAAACAAACATGAAAAGGCAAAACGGCAAAAATGTCAAATATACAAAAATAGCAAACTATTAACCAAATGTATTATAATTTAAAACAAGTAAATAATTACAAAAAAACAAACAAACCCAAAAAAATAAAAATGTGGCAACCTTTGTGAAAGAAAATTTCTGAAAATTGAATATTTAATTGGTAAGTTTATACCAATTTTATAGCATTAACACAGCTTAATAATAATTTTTATTATAAATAAATTATAATAATATTTAGTTCCAATCTGCCCCAAATGGGTGTTTATGAAAACAATGAATTAATAACTTGTACAATTTCATAATAAATTTACAATAGAACACAAAAACCTGTCTCAAATGGACATTTTTGAAATATTTTCTAAACGCATGTAAATAATAACAATAAAAACTAGATAAAAAGTTTGTCGAGACAAACTTTAAGTTGGCTTGAGCAAAGCAGTGGCTTAAAGTTTAAAAAAGTTTGAAAAGTTTAAGATAGTTTCAGTTTAAACAGTTTAAAGTTTAAACAGTTACTAGTTGCTAGCATGATTAGCAAGGTACTAGCATGATTAACATGTTACTAACATGTTTCTACCATGATTAGCAAGTTACTAATATGTTGCTAGCATGTTGCTAGCATGATTACCAAGTTACCAGCATGTTGCTATCATGTTTCTAGCTTGATTAGCAAGTTACTATTTTGGTAGCATGATTAGTATGTTACTAGCATGTTGCTAGCATGACTAGCAAGTTATTCATTATTCAAGTTGTTTATTATTCATTTGTTTAATGATATTTATATTGTATATTTACTTATGTTGTGCTAAAGAGGTTCTTATTTAAAAATGTTATTAACGCATAATATAAATGTAACATTTTAAACATGAGATTTTCAAACATTCACAATGAAACACTAATTTTTTACAAATCGTGAGATTAACAGAGAGAGCAAATGGTGGAAAAATATTGTGATGTCAAGGAATTTCTTTGTTGTAATACCCATGTACCTGCATGGAGATCATTTTTCACTGTTTTCACTGTGTTATTTTAAATACTCTTCTGAGAGGGTCTCATTCTGTGAAGAGGGGGTATTAAGGGGGTATTATGTTTGTACGTGTGTGTGTTCATGCCCAAGCACTGTCTGTCTGATGCCTGCTTGTGGAATGCTATGTGACTCTGGTATTTTTAGACCTGACCCGTTGAAATAGTGACGCTCAGGCCTTGGTCAACATAAACACTGGCTAGTGTGCTTTCATGCGTCACTTCAATTTGTTACTCTGGAACTTATCACTGACACACTCACCTTTTGACTTACCTGAACGCCTTTCATGTTAAAACCTAAAGATTTTGAGATGACTGCTGAAGACTGTGGATCAGCACTGAGGTAAAAAAAAAAAAATACACTACTGAACAAATTAGTACAAAGAAAGACTGTTAACTTTGAATAATACGAATCAGTATTATGTGAAATATATCCAATTAAGTGACCAGTTTTGTGTATATGACTTGGATGTTTATTTAGTGTCTTTTGAAAAATATGCTATTTGTGATATTTGTCTTTGAAAATGTATTTTAGTCTTACTTTACATTACAGTTAGGTTTGTCGTGTTTCAGATAAGCTTGTCTCAAATGACTAAAAATGGTCAGTCATCGTGCATCAAATGCGTCCGGGGCTGTGTGGTCTCCATAGTGACCCTTGTTTTGGAACATTAGCTTGGGGGATGTTCATGCCGATTGTCACAAGATTGTCACTACTTTATAGGTATTGATGTCAGTCACGTATGATAAAGTGTACGTGAAGAGGCCCACAGACAAGCTGAAAACATAATTAAAGGAATGCCAGAGCTTTTACTCTTATTTTACAAATTAAGAGACACTATTGATTTTCAGTGGTATTTGTTTTGGGCTATTTTAGTACTCTGTCACTAGGTCTGTCTGAGTGCCAGACAAGTAGCTTTCTTTGTTGTTTTAG
Source organism: Enteromius viviparus (assembly GCA_032353835.1). Taxonomy (NCBI): domain Eukaryota; kingdom Metazoa; phylum Chordata; class Actinopteri; order Cypriniformes; family Cyprinidae; genus Enteromius; species Enteromius viviparus. Next base: position 8,774,807 of record JAUCNO010000663.1, read on the forward strand.
CGATTAGCATTGGAGTCTGCTAGTCGAGCGGTTTGTTTCTCAGAATCCAGAGTCACCTGTTGTTGGCATTCATAGAGGCTTTTCTACACATTTTCTTTGGTTTGAAATGATTTTGGACTTTGAGGCAGCAAACTTCATTTGGTTTTCACATCATAACATTTAGCAGTAATGCTAGCATTTAGCAAGCAAGCAATGCGTAACTATCAAACACCACATAGCAGATTTCCCAAAAGGTGTAACAAAAGTTCTCATCTGATGAAATCTCTTAATGCTTGTGCGCATTAGACCTCGTTGATCTCCAGTCGTCAACTCTGGTCTGGGCTGGGCAAGCCTCAGCTCACTTTCTCTGGCACTTTACTAAGATGGTGAAACGCTAATGTGAGCTCTGTTGCCTCATAGTCACATGCCCCCCATGTGCTCTGTCTAATAGGAAACCTCCGGTGGGGAAACATGTCTGTGTAATGTTGCAGGTGGTTTATGACCTTTCTGAGGAAACAGATATGTAGGAAAGTTCCTAATTATGTGGTTATGTGTAGAATGTTTTTGGGGCCAATCTATTTATCTGAAGGACTTTGAAAGGTTTTTGACAAATAGGTTGCATAGTTAGGTTTGTTTTGGAGATTGGAAATATAAGGCAACAGCTGTGAGGGGATGGGAGTGGGGCACATAACCACAGATAAAGGGCATTAACAAGCCGCCTGTTAATAGATGCCAAGAAATTCCACTGATCTGAAAGTCAAACTAATTAATTCAAAGGAATAGCAATTTATGTCATTAAATGTTTGCCAATGTAAGCTGTCATATGAAGTCATATTTTAACAAAAAATGTTGGGTGAACCTTCAAATAAGTCAATTTTATTTGGTTTCCTCATCTATAAACCATGCAGGCATTCTCAGGGTGCCTCCATTTCAGTTATCTCATGATCCCATTTTGGATATTATAAGAATCCTCTTGTACATTTCTGCTGTCGTCACTAGACTGTGAAGTATTTCACAGATGCAGTGTCTGCTCTGATAAGGCTAGAATCTGCCTTCAAAAGCATATAGCTAAGGTTATAGACACTGACATGTGTTTATTAAAACTTAGGTTTATATTTTTATGTAATGCTATCCATCCTCCATAACATGAATTTAAATGTCCTGTAGTGTATAGTGTATCATTTCACAGTTCCAGAGAATGAGAAGGGGCCACTACAAATACATAGCAGCATATGTGTACAACAGATAAGAAGTTTACATTTGTTTAATTTAGTTAATGTGTTTTTTTTTCTTCAGAATGGGACATCTTTATTTCTGGTTCAAATTTAATGATAATTTATGTTATTGGTCTTCTAATTGTAGCTGGGAGGTCATTGATTCTGTCCAGGAGGGCAAGTCTGGATCAGGATCTCCATTCACAGACTTCTGGACGAGCCTCAAGCTCTTCATTGAGGAGACCTCTTCTTTTAAGCAGCAGAATCCAGGCAAGGTATGGACACATTAGTTTTTGCATAATGTACCCTTTTTACGTTAAAATGTAAATTGTAGGTTAAAATGTATACAAGTATAAATATAAAATATATAAATTGTGTATCCTTTCAATCTTAATTTCTTCAAAATTTTCCCCATTTTAACCACCATTTTGTCTTTTCTAGATAGGGTTAGTTAGTCATGGTCTGACAGTGGTGTTATTATTAATTTATATAATCACTGATGATGTAGGCTATGTTAAAAGCATATATTTGATTTTGTGTTATATTTTATATATAGATATATGGGTAGTTAACAAATAAAAATGGGATTGTATCATATGGTGTAAAAGCAAAAATGTTAACTCTAAAACTAAAACTCTAAGAATGAACAACATTTTTTCTTATGTTATTTTTATGTTAAGTATTCTAGATGTTTGCTGTCACACTATAGCACACAGTCCAAATTTTTATTTGCTAATTACCCAAATGCATATATATATATATATATATATATATATATATACTCACCAGTCACTTTATTAGGTACACCTTGCTAGTACCGGTTGGACCCCCTTTTGCCGTTAGAACTGCCTTAATCCCTCGTGGCATAGATTCAACAAGGTTCTGGAAACATTCCTCAGAGATTTTGGTCCATATTGACATGATAGCATCAGATGCTTTTTGTTGCTGCAGATTTGTCGGCTGCACATCCATGATGTGAATCTCCCGTTCCACCACATCCCAAAGGTGTTCTATTAGATTGAGATCTGGTGACAGTGGAGTCCATTTGAATACAGTGAACTCATTTTCATGTTCAAGCTTTATGACATGGTGCAATGTCCTGCTGGAAGTAGCCATCAGAAGATGGGTACACTGTGGTCATAAAGGGATGCACGTGGTCAGCAACAATACTTTTGCTACACATGTTTCTCAATGTCAAGGAAGGATCCTCGAAAGCCAGAATTTCGAGGATGCTACGTCATCGACATCCATTGAAGGACTGTTCCAATGTCGGAGATCATCGGAATTTCAACCAAGGACTGAGTCCTTCGTTCAAAAAATATCCCATACACAGGAAAGGATGCATAAGTGTAGCCTTCGCGCTCTTAAATCACCCACAATCCTATGCGCGCAGCTTTGCTATCTTGCTCAAAAATTTAAAATATCAGACATTAGCGGAGTCGGAACGCCAACGGGGAAATATGATGGAAAATGCATCAAAAGAGCTTTTTGAAACTCAGAATCAGTTGAAACATCACGTAGCAAAAGCGCTCCTATCTAATCATGTATCGTGAATCATTTGATTCAGAACAGGATTTTAAAGCAAGTTTCACAACTGATTTGATTCAAAACGAGACTTCATAGCGCGTTTCACAAATCATTTTTAAAAAAATCATTCAGCAGAGGCAGGGATGCATAGACCATATCACATCGCAGTTTTACTTTAAAAGTATTTTATGTCAAAAATCTTTTTGCATTCAACTGAGACATTTTAAATGTGTGTGTCATTGCAGTTCTGTCTGCTGGTGTGCAGTATGTGTTCTTTTCTGGCAATACTTGGACTTTACATTCCAGGGGTTGTTATTTCATACATCTTAGGTAAGTGCCAAATTATCTCCTAAAAAGATGGCAATTAATAGTTTTTGCCATATCTTTAAATTTAAGTCTTTGTACAACTGATTGTAACCATGCTACTATTGACTAAGGCTTTTCCTGGGTTTACCTCCAGCTCTCTTGAGAACATCCAACAGTCTGTTTGTCATGTGATTCCTAGCAATGTAACCATGACGATATTTCCACTCAGTCTCTGGTTTCTCCTTCTTCCTAGAAGTCAGCAGGTTCATAAACACATTGGTAAGAAGAAACACGCAGTTAATATTTTCTGCATCTCTTTACTGCAGTGCTGGGCATTTTTGTCTGGCCTTTGGTGTCGTCACATGAGTTCGGGATGTGGTTGGAACCAGTTCTGCAGAAACTGGACTTTGGAGTGGGAGAGTTTCTTCAGAAAATAAAGGAGAATCATGGTACTTCTCTAATACACACATAGAAAATTACTGAATTTCACATGAATTCTAGTGTAGCTTGACCCCCAAAATATATTTTGTGCAAATGCAACATAAAAATAAAGATTTTTGCTCCAAATAAAAATCAAAAGGTAAAAAAATAAGTATAAAAAAGCTTAAAAAAAATTAATAAATAAGCTTAATGCAAATATCTAAAAACTAAATAAGAAATGTTTAATATTTTGTAATAAATAAGACAATAGTTTATAAATAATACAAAAATAATGCTGATTTGGAGCACACCACACATTTAGCACTATGAAAGGTGACTCATCTGATTTAATTGAATGGAGTTTGGCATTAGAATGAAGGCAATAATAAAATAATAAAACAGTGCCAATGCATTTTTTTCAATTACACTGAAGTATTTTTATTGATTTTGTTCAGTTTTTAATGTAATATTTAATATAAAATCATGGCTGACTTGCATTCTCCATATTGCTCTCTGCTTAAGAGAAAAGGATACTCCAGTCACAAGCCAAGAGAGAGAGCATTGAAGCAGATCTGTCTGCACTTTTCCCCAAGGTCAGTGAGCTGCCACACAGCTGGCCAGATACTGTTACTCACACGCTTATCATGTGCCACTGAAGACTGTGAGGGCTTTAGGATATGACAATAATATCATATACATAATATGTCCATTTCCTGTCTGTGTGTGAACTGATATTGAGTATCTATTGCAGATGGACTCCACCGTTTGCAAAGAGCTGTCTTTATCTGACACAGAGGTCTCTGAAATAACATGGACAGACAATGGCACCTTTAACCTTTCAGAGGGACACACGCCTCAGACAGAAAACTCTGAAGGTAAAGCTCTTACCTTTACCAGAAATATATAAAATATGTGTAGTATGTGGTTGATTTGCCAGGTCTAAAAACAGTCTAGATATAGGTATACAGTCTAGACTAGATATTTTATATAGATTATATGTATATATAAATACACACACGTACAGGATATATTTAAAAAATATTTACATGTGTATATATATTCATATAATTTATATTATATATATAAATATATTTAAAATATTAACATAACATGTTGTTCTTAAGTATATGCATACAGGTGTGTATATATATATATAATATATATATATAATAAATATAGACAGTACACACATACATATATATAATGTAAACAGAAACTGGTAACATTAGTGAACATGAACTGAGAATGAACAATACTTCTACAGCATTTATTAATCTATTTACTTAATACGTTATTAAAATCACAAGTTGTGTAAACATTAGTTAGTAAAACTGTGAACTAACGATGAACAACTAAATAGCGTAATAAATGCATTGTTCATTGTTTGTTCATGTTAGTTAATACATTAATTAATGTTAACAAATGACACCTTATTGTAAAGTGTTACCCAAAAACATTTATTTTGGATCTGATTAATAGCGATTAGTTGTTTGACTGCGCTTGTGTGT
>JAUCNO010000663.1:8779860-8798587 GCA_032353835.1 Enteromius viviparus
ATCAGTATAATCAAACACAGCTGGACTCAAATGAAGGTGTAGAACCATCTCAAGGATGATCAGAAGAAATGGACAGTATCATATACAGTATATTATACATATGAGTGTCACCGCAAAGGGTCTGAATACTTAGTACCATGTGATATTTTAGTTTTTCTTTTTTAATAAATCTGCAAAAATGTGTTTTTCTGTCAATATGGGGTGCTGTATGTACATTAATGAGGGGGACAAGCTTAAATGATTTTAGTAAAAGAGATTTAAAAAGTGAAAGAGTGAAAAATTTAAGAGGGTCTGAATACGTTCTGTACCCACTGTATACATACAGCAATAACTGGTCTTAACATTATTAAAATGATTGGTCTATGAGGGGATACTTTTGAGAATTAAAGGCCCATACTTCCTGCAAGGTTGGAGAAAATTGCATGACTTTCACAGATTTGCTTTTAATTTATTCAGCCAGTTGCGATATTTCTTTTGTACGAGCACAGAAGGGGCAAAAACATAATAATCAGTCATGTCCACAACTAGATAAGATGCTCACAGTCTTCCTGCAAACCCGTTTTCTTTAATCAATATTGTTCTTTTAGAGTCAAGAATGATAGTGCAGAAGATGTATGTTATTCTGAAAAGAATGATTTACTATTCAGGATGTGTCAGTCAAGGGACAGGTGGGGGAAGCCAGCCATGAAATATCCTTTCCCCAAGTAAGGCTTATCTCTCATTGGGAATTCTAGAAGGGATGGGAGTATCTACCGTATGATACCTGGACAGAATTCCTGAGTCTTCCTCAGCGCTTCACTTTCTAAATACAATCCTGAATACAGATAAAAGTATGTTTATTTATATAACGTGTCATTTTTAATAGCAGGAATAAGCTGTAAGTCCTGCCATATACTTCTTCAGAGATGGTGGATAGATTAAAATCAGGTCACAGATACCCTAAACTCCATACAGGACATCTCTCCCAGCAAAGTTTCATTATGTAGACACCTACACTTTATGAAGGATCCTTTTTCTCTCTAGTTTAATTGAGAATATAAACATGAGTAGGAGGAAGACGATTGCATAAACCACCCCATTTTATCATGTTTTTTTCGGAAACACAGACTATTAGGCTTCTCACTGAAGCCAATTTACTGTCTGGTCATATCTTCACAATGCTTTATTTCGATTTAATTCCTCCGGTTTGTTTGTAAGTTGTAGATAGAGAATGAGTCTGAATAAGTCTGCTCCTACTCATTATATACCATCATCAGACCTCATTGACTTTGGCACTGCAGTAATTGTACCCAGCAGGCTACGACCCATTTAACAGTGATTAAATCTTTCTCAAATCTTTTCATTTAATATTTGTAACAGTTTCTTGCCTGTTCAAAATATTTTATTAAAAGTAGAGTTCACACTGATTTTCAATCAGCTTTGTATTGTTATGGCAGATTAAGTAAATGATTAGTCAGTAAATATATTAGTCAGCAAAAGAAGAGTGATGAATGACAGAGTGTACTTCCATATTTGTCTGCCTGCTTACAGATCGTCTGAGAGCCAGGTGCATTGTGGGTGCTGAAGTCTTTCACCCATTTTTCTTTCAATTAGTTAGTTGTTTGGATCTGACTGGTCAGAGGCCTTAATGTGAAGTTAAGTGAACTTAAAATTATCCACAAATAATGATGATTTCTCTCAAAAATTAATGTACATAGACTAAATACAAAATCTGCGCTAATTGAACAAAAACAAATTGTCAAAATAATAAATCACGAACTACAAGTAGTTTCACAGTGAATGTTAAGTAATGTTAAGTGTGAGTTTGATTTTGGATATTTTAAAAAGGAGCATTCATTTACTATTTAAAAAAAAACACACAATTAATAGTTAAATGTTAATTAAGTCATTTGTTTTGGTTTTGAGGGTTAACAGTGATGTGCGCAGGCTATGTTGTTTGTGTCAACTCAAATATGACTTCAGTGTAATGTTTTGAAACTATTTCAGTGCACGTTATCTGCACTGTTCATATATAAATGGCTTTCAACCTTGAATTGACCCTGTTTTGTCATGCACCTGTCACATCAGCTGCAGTTCATTGTGTTACCAGCTAATTAGTCACTGCTCTAGTGACCCACTTACACATGCCTGGTTGAATTTACTCTCTGTTTGGGATCACCCAGCAGAGGGAGCTAAATAAATGTCCACTTAATGGCAGGAGGAAGGTTTTAAAAGAATGTCATGGCGCTGAATAGTTAATAGCCTTTTACTGCTTTTGGAATTTCCATAAGAACATGATACACATCAAATGATCCTTCATTAACTCATGAAGATGTAAATGCTAAGTGTAGCTGAGGTGTGCTGTATACTGGATTGGTAGACGGTCTTGTGATGATTTCTCACATTGTTTTTTTATGTATTCTGTATGAAGTGTTTGAGAGTATTCTTGTAGAAACTGTCATCTGGCCAAGCACAGCACCAGGAAACGCTACTATAGTATATACAGAGGTACACAGGAATAAACAAGTATAAAGTCAAAAGCTGCATTAGATAAATGCATACTATTCTGTTTATTACAAGGCTAAATAAATAAATAAATAATATACATGGACATTAAAAGAATTGGTCATCTTGGTATTTATATATTAAAAAATCTGTTGCAATGTACAAAAATACAATTAGACACAAAATGAACAATAATTCTTAATGAAATGTAAACTATTAAACTGTATATAATTTAATTAGATGTTTTTAATAGAGAATAGAGATGGCCTGATGCCACATTTATTTGATTTTAATGGTCACGTACATTTAAACCTTATCCAGCAAATCTAGGAGAAGTGTGAAGAACTGTAGAGTGCGTAAAATGGGAAATATGTAATGGAATAACGGAATGTGCAATGGTTCAGTGGAGCTGGTGGAGCGATGGAGTTTGAAAGGGAATAGAAATGTCATGTCCAGTCACAATGCCAGAGCTCTGCTATGCCTGTCAACCTGAGAGAATGAAGTGAGGTTATTGTTTACACAGGGAAGCAAAAGGTGTTCATGCATCAGTGATTGGGTAGGAATGAAGAGAGCTGGCTGCTGGTGCTGCTGAGGATCAGGCAGAGCGGTTGACTCACTGTCTCACGGATTAAATCGTTCTTTTGTTTCTTCATCTATTTGATATAAAGTTATCTGAGTTATCTGAGGTATCGAGTTGCATTGTTTCTTCTCTATAAATAAATAAAGCACATTTCTTTATCCAAAATAGCTCTTTTCTAGAAGCTTAAAGACTAGTTTAGCTATGATCTTGGTTTAGTAGTCAGAGGGGAGGAGCAAGTTCATTCTAAAGTACATTTGATTGGACAAAAAAGCTATAGAGTGCAGGATGATTCATTAATATTTTTATTTTGTTTTCCTATTTTGTTCATTTTTAGCACATACTCTGTTCAAACAATTAGGGTTTTTGCACCTTATGCCACATAAACACATTGCATTACACCAGATACACAAAAATGTTCTTTTTAGCAACATCATATGTCCCTTGTAAACTGTATTAAAATTTGGTACTGTTATAACTATTTATTGTAAAAACACATTCAGCCTTGGTAAGCATTAGAAGCTTCTTTCAAAAACAATACAAATCTTACTGAGCCCTGGACTTCGACTAAATGCCACAAAATTCCAATTTTGATTTCATAATTGTAGATGAAAGTGGATATTGCATGTTTGAAACAGTCTCACCATGCTACAGGTGTTTATTTTGAGTTACATTTGTTGAACCAGGGCTCTCTGTGATCTCTTCAAAACCCTTCTCCAACACACAAACAATCCTGAACACCTTGATTAGCATGTTCAGATGTGTTTGTCATAAAGCTTATGTTAGTTAAACCCTTGACAACAATAGCTTTTCTCTATTAGCTATATTTACTTTTAATACATGCAAGAGATTCCCGAAGAAACACTTTGTTATCACTTTCAGTGACAGACAAGAGACGCCTTATATCAGCTTTTTTGTGAGTGTGATCTTCACACGTCTCAGCATTCTCACACTCTAGTGCTCCTCACAGCTCATCCTGACTGGTGTCAGCCCCAGGGCTGCCACATCAGCCAGATGTATAGGCTCTGCATACATGGAAAGAGTGTTTAGAAAGTATTTTGACAGGATCAGGGGATCACCTTATATAAATAGCACTTTAAAAAACTAAAAAAAAACGTTTATAGCAGCTGCAGTTATTAGCAATTAAAGTCTGTTTTGGGAGGAAGGTGTGAATGGGTGGAGTATGTACAGTATCTATAAATAACTCTATAAACTTTTTTATGTTTGTTGCCATGGAGATGGGTTAGGAACTGAACAGGTACATGTATTGAATGAGTCTGCTGAAACATTGTATAACTCAATACCTAAACTAATACATTTGCCAAAGTCGCTTCTCTTTTCATAATGTAAATAGATATTTATACATACGTTTTTAGATATTTTGTTCACATCTTTCAGCTGAAATTAGGAAATACACTGTGTATGCAAAGCGAAATTCTATACATAGTCGAGACAGAATAGAATAGAACACCTTAAAGTCTCTTTAAAAATCTTAAAGTGTTAAAGTGATTGTATTTGCAATTGAGAGAACTGGGAATATTTTGTGTAGAGCAATTTACTGTAATTACGACAGAGCTATATTTAGGACAGTGGACTCTAAACATTAGCAGCCAATGAGCTCGCTCCTCAAACTCCAGATACTTGACTAGCTTGCTGTATCAGTTGTCGCATGCTTCAGAAACCCTCAGCTTTTCCCAGCTCCACCTGTAAATCTGCTATGGGGTGATTTTAATACATGGGGGTTGTTTCAAATGTTATATGTGCAGAAGCAGTATTTCCTACTTGCTCACAGCAGCATGTCGGTGGATGTATTGGAAGTAGCAAGTCTTCCAGGAATATTACCATGCTAAACTCTCCGAGAGTTATCAGGACAGGGATACTTTAATTACATTTAAAAAAGAGTTCTAGTTCTTTGTGTTGCATGGAATATAAAAATATAAATGTTACGCTTTCAAACATTTTTCTTTCAGGACATCCTGAGAAGGATGACTGGGAAAACTCAAACCAGCAATATAACAAACAAGACAGATCCTCGCTCATTGAATTCCAGAGTGTTTATTGGCAACCTCAACACTGCTGTGGTCAAGAAAACTGACATTGAGCTCATTTTTGCCAAGTATGGGAAGATCACCGGCTGCTCTGTGCACAAGGGCTTTGCTTTCGTCCAGTATGCCTGCGAGAGGAACGCTCGATCGGCTGTGGCTGGTGAGAACACAAGGGTGCTGGCTGGACAAACCTTAGGTAAGTGAAATTTATTTCTCTTTTATGTAAATGACTGGACTTAAACTGGTGATTTCAATGGAAATGAGGAGGAAGGAAGAAAAAGCAGAGCAGGAGAAAATGAGAAAAAGACAAAAAGATGTGAGATCTACAGAGACAGTTGATCTTAGGTCATAGCCGTTCCCATGGCTACCTGGTAAATATTCATCATCCTTTATTAAAAATGAAACTCCTGCTGTCAGTGTTGCAGCAGTTTGAGTTGAACTCCAATGGGTATCTTTTACTGGACTGATTTCACTTAAGGTTACAGTCACTTTTATTTCTAACTGTTACACTTTTTCCCCAGATGACTTGATCTTTACTTGTGAAAAAATATTAGTTGCTTGATTTTATACAGAGCTGAGCATTTGTAACCAGCAAAATGTTTTATTTAATTAAAGAAAAAAAGTATTTTGATGAAAAATTAGATAAAAATTAGGTTTTAGATAATTTTGGACACTTTCCAGCTTGTCAGTTGAAGAATCCCTGCTCCTCGTTTTGTTATATTTATTATTTAAAAACCAAAGCAGCCTAGTATTTTTAAAATAAACATACAATGATAAATACATACTGCTTGTTATACAGAAAGAACTGGAACATGTGGTTTCCAAAATAATTCTCTTAAAAGGGCAAACATTTTAATTCACAAACCAACAGCAACAATTCAAAAGTACATTTATATTGGGAAGTCAAGAAATCAGTCAAATCAAGGCTACACTACTGATTAGAAAATCATTAGTTTTAGGAATCTATCCTAACAATTTTTCTATGGTGTAGAGTAGAAGGTTTCTCTGACTTATAGTTAGTGTTTTATTGCCCCCCACTGTTGGCAAGAGGAATTACAGGAGAAAATGAAAAAATATATGTGATATACAGTATATATATATATATATATATATATATATAGTCTTAAGTATTTCCTTTTTTTGGTTCCCCTTGAAATATTTCCGTTGTGGTCTATGCAATATGCAGCGCGTTTTTAATTTGCATGTTGTGAGGATTTGTAGTTTGTTTCTTCATTTGCATGTGTTGTGAGGATTCGCATCACTTGTGTTGTCAACTTGATGAAAATATGTTCTTAATGTGCTGGTGTTCTCTCTGTTTGCATTTGTTTTCTTAAATTGCAGCGCGTTGAGCTCTCTCGGCCACAGTACCTTATGACTGGTTATAACCTACACAAATAGTGCATGTAGAAGTCTGTTTTTAAGTGCATTTCATTGTGGACTCTCATTCATTTAATTGTTTGCAGTATTAAATGTTTGATGACTGAATAAGATGCAGTGTGCCATTATTCCAGTGTTTTTTTTTCTTCGAAAGTTCTAAATGTAATTTTACTGAATGAAAACAGTCCGATGTCAACCACTAGATGGCAATATAAATATACCACAGCCAGCCATGGCAATGCAAAAGCAAAGACAATTAATAACAAACTATTGTGGAGGATTTATTCATAACTATTGACCCCATTCAATTAATGCAGACTCTAAAAGTACTTAAGAAGAATACCAAGATCTCATAAAAGCACCATGTGATATTTGATTGTTTGAAGAACACCTATGAATAAACCATTTTTTGTCAAACTTAAGATTTATGTAAGCTTCAAACAAAAGACCAAACAGACCTCAGTATAAGGCTTTATAAATGTTATTTTCTTTAGCTTGTCTTAAAAGGCTTTTATAAGGCTATGAGTGTCACAGTGGGTGAGTGTGTATTCATGTCACTATAATTAGTTTTTCTGTATCTGAAACCCTCTGACAGATATGAAGGCATCACAATGTCTTCCATTTCAGATCCTGTCATTAATTCAAAGAAAAAGCATATTCCTGCATGAATAGCCTCCGGGCTTATAATGTCAATAACTACCAAGAATATTCAACTGAATGACAGCAGCTGTGGGATGCTGATCTTTTGATGTACAACATGATCCAAGATAAGAGACAATCTGAGACAAGAGTGTAAACTAAATCAACTGTTGATATATATTAATACTAGCCATACATGTATACATACTGTATATGTTTGTAAAAGATAGTTCTTATACAGTATGCATGGCAGATTAACACAAACAAATGCTTTCGTAAATAATGCTTTATTTGTGATTTGTTTGTATTGATGCCAAACCACAGTATTTATTGGGTCCTGATTAGAAAATAATAATTTTTTTCTGAATATTTTCACATTTTTATTGTATATCCGTCAAAACCCCCGTTATGTGTCAGTGGTACGGTCTGGAATGGTGCATGCCTGTTAGCTGAACTCTATTCAGTCAGTCTCTCACAGTGTCACTACGGTGAAGTGAGTTCAAGGGAAAGGAATCATATAGTATGCACAACCTGATGGATGTGTACAGAAGAACAATGCATAAAGGCAAGCGGAATCAGAGATGTAAGTATTTTACAGACACATAAGTACCATATGTAAGATATTTATGCACTTTTTATACTTGATATGTAACAGAATCAATATACTAATACTTCTGCAGTTTTGTCAATTAAAATGATTTTTTTATTACACAATATTATAATTCTGTTATTTCTTGTTTTGGTCTGTTTAATTATTAATTACTAAAAACTACATTTATTAATTAAAAGACGGTTAGACTTTATTTTAAGGTGTCCTTGTTACTTTGTAATTATACATTTAATTACTGAGTAATATTTATTAACTTCATGCACTTACTGTATGTTTAGAGTTAGGATAAGGGTTTATTTTTTGAGTTAGTTGCATGTGATTATGCATAATTTATTGTTATTGCATGGAACGTGTAACAAGGCATTTATTTTTACTTGATTGCAAATGACAACTAAGTTATGAAAAATGTTTCCAAAAATCTAAATATAGTTTAAACAACATTAAAATATGGTATATTATAATATTATATTATTTAGAAATATAATTCTAATATTCAATGATAATTAACATGATAAAATAATATTATTTACAGTAAAAACATTTACATTGCCAGGTGAAATATATAAAATTAAAAATATAAAGTTATAAATAATTATTTTCTTTCTTTCTACAACCTTTTGGTCAACCTTGCTGAAAGCTTTCAAGGAGGAAAATAATGTACTCGTTAAAAATGTTATAATCTGTCTGAAATAACCTGCCTTTCATTTTTGTCAGAGGGTTCAGTGTACAGAACATCACCTGCTCAGCGTGATATTTTTTGTCTCCTACGGAAGACTGACTACGGAATTTATTATTTAAACTTTGACCTAATCCTGAAGATTTGAAATGCACTTTTGAACAGACCAAAAAAAAAATTACTAATTAGAAAGAAACCTAAAAGCTGTTAAATTTGCATGCAAGTTGCATCTTCTAATGAAGAGCATCCATGTTTATGTGTGTCTAATCAAAGACGGCACATCAAAGTTACAACGCAAAGTTTTGTAGCTGTGCACACACAAGACTCCAGGGATAATGAGCGGCACTGAAAATGAATATGTCCTCAAGTGTACAAACTGTTCCAGACAATTGCGCACATCAGTCACCGAATTACATCATTTCACAAAGGAATGAATAAAGGAAGTGAAAGAGATGTTTGATAAGTAGGTCATGTACGGAAAACACTCATTAGTGAAGCAGATACCAGAGAGGTCTGAGTAATATTCATAGGCTAAAACACAACTATGAACAATGTGTCTGCAATTTCTCTAAAACAAATAAAGTCCTTATAGTTCTTTTTTGCTTAGTCAGGTATCTTGAGTCACTTTGCTTACTGAGGTTTATCAGAAAAATATATTTCATTTAGAGAGTTTGGCATTCAGGCACAAGTTTAGGCATTAGACTTCAGTTGTACTGTATCTCGTCAAATCACTCAGAAAACTCTTTTAAGCTGACAGGCAGACACATTGACATTAAGCAGAGGTCATCACTAAGAGAAATGCCAATCTTCTCTCTGCACTAAGCCTGACAGTCCTTTGAGAGAACAGCATACTGAGTAGAGGAGGCCCCTTGGCAAACTCAGATTAAAGTATTGATATGGCTCCATGTCTGAAATATAGTGGTATTTTAGATGGTCGGCGCATATCGAGTGAAATGTCTGGCTTGTTGTGAAACTGTCCAATGATTATTGAATGATTCAGCCTGTTTTGGATCATATTGTCTCCCAAGAAACCATTATTAAGATCTCACAGCGCTTATTTATCGAGGGAATGTATGAATTTAAAGAAATGTATGGCTTGAATCAATGTAAATGGCTCTGGATAAAAGTGTGTGCCAAATGTATCCATTTAAATCAGTACAAATTGTGATTGTGTCACCATTCATCGTCTTAAATTTGATTGAACATCAAACACAAAACAGTCCTTGACCCCATTCAGTTCATGAACTTTAGATGCAGATCAATTTTAGAAATACTCAAGCAGAATCTTAAAATCTGATCTTAAACCTTCTGATATTTGCATAAATGCATTGTTTCAAAAAACGAAAGAATAAAATAAAATGAATAACAATATAATATAATATATATAGTGCTGTCAAACAATTAATCACGATTAATCACATCCAAAATGAAAGTTTTTGTTTACATAATATATTTTGTATGTGATTAATTGCAATTAATCCTTTGACAGCACTAAATATATATAATATAATATTTTTTGGTCTTTTTTTTTATGACTGAATATTAGACACTGCACTTGAACCTCAAACACTTTGAATTAACGCAATTACATTAACTCATAGAAAACTTCTTTTAGAAAAAGCCTTTGTGTTAACGTCAAACCAATGGTTATGTTTCCATGGAAAACGTCCGCTCTCATCGCAGAAGGTTGTCTGTAATAAGAAACTGCTAATTAAAGAGGATGAAACAAACCTGATCTCCCCGATCAACTGTTTCCCTTCCTGCTACGTGTATTTTCCAATATATTAATTTGAATGTTTTGAAAACTTCAATCTCATAAATATATTCCGAGCGTGACTGTCTCCATTTGAGAGGTCTGTATGCTTCCATAATGAATTTGGCTCAGTCAGGCAAAGACTAATCTAAACTCTGAAAGTGCACTGCTTTTCTTCACAGATTTAGTGCTTTGTTTTGTGCTTCATCAGAGTGAAGGCTGAAATTGCTTGTAAATGTCTTAAAGCCCAGAATTGTGATTTAGTCAGGCACTCAGGCAGCCCGTCCTTCTGGATAACGTGCCGGGTGACCTTGAAAGGCACTCAGGAGTGATTGTGCATCTGTGTGTGTGTGTGTGTGTTGAGGCTGTTGCTCCGATAGCATCTCTCTTTCTGATGAGACAGATGAGAGCCATCAGTCATTTATTCTGTGGCATAATGCCTATGCACTTTCTCAGGGCGCAGAGGCTTTTCTAAGTGCATTATATTCACTGTCCATTGTTAGTCATTTATTTGAAGGAGACTATGATTAAAAGGGAAAGTGTATACTGTTTTTGTACAATGTCCTTTGCTCTCCCCACAGACATTAACATGGCTGGAGAACCACGTCCTTACAGGCCAAAAGTGGGATCCAAGCGACCTTTCTCCTTATACAGGTGAAGTTTTTACATTAAAATAAAAAAAATCTGCATTTTTTTCCCAGTGTGATCAATATGGAAATATCGAAATAACATTTTCTCATCTTTTTGTTTTATTTATTTATTTATTTATTTATTCATAAGTGGCTATGAATTTGATTATGATTTCTACAGGGATGATTTCTATACCAGGTATGTATATGCATTCACTTATGCAAATGCATGCTTTCAAAGATAATAT
The DNA here is from genome assembly GCA_032353835.1 of Enteromius viviparus. Taxonomy (NCBI): domain Eukaryota; kingdom Metazoa; phylum Chordata; class Actinopteri; order Cypriniformes; family Cyprinidae; genus Enteromius; species Enteromius viviparus. The sequence continues at coordinate 8,790,899 of JAUCNO010000663.1, forward strand.
ATTGATAAAGTTACACTGTTGTTGAATTCAAAGTCGTAGTTAAATTGGTAAGATCTTTTCTTACAAGAGCTTCGTAATAAGTTTTTGTGAATTCAATTTTCAGTTAAGATCCACCTTGTCATGTATGACCTTTTCTCTGTAATGAAATACTGAGGTAAGGCGAAGAAAAAAAAAAGAAGCTAAAAATTAGAGGAAGAGCTTTCTCTAATAACCATAATTAATGTCATTTTATTGGTTTGACTTCGATCCTTTGCTCAGGCTAATGATGAGCAGTCCTCTCCTGCGTGACATTAGCTGAATGTCAGAAAGCGGCTGGGTCGTTAACTGAGCAGCGCAGACACGCCGGTCATCTTTCCTCTGACATTTTCATGTGTTTGCTTTCACTCCTCATTTAGCAGAGCTGAGTTTTATACATCTCCATGGAAAATATATGTGCTCTAACGAGCAAAATTTCTTCAGTGAGGTTATTTAAAAATATGCAGGTAATTATCAAGTGAAATCTCAGGGGAGCGTGGTCTAGCTCTTTTGCATGTATACGAAGATATTCTCTTTATATTATATCTAGCTTAAAGTGTAAGTAATACTATTTTACACTTTAATATTCTTAAAAATAATAATAATAATTTAGTGGCATTTTTTGAAACAGTAATACTTTGAACTGCAGTAATATTTTATTACATTCTAATAATTTTATTACAGTTTAAAATAACGGCTATCTATTGTAATACATTTTAAAATGCAATTTATTCCTGTGAATGCAAAGCTGAATTTCCAGTAGCTATTATGAGTCTTCGGTGTCCTTTAGAAATCTTTTCAATATGACCATTTGATGCTCAAGAAACATTTCTTCTTATTATCAATATTAAAAATGGTGATGCCTAATATGTTTAATAGAATAATATGGTGATACACTTTTTAGGGATTAAAAATAATATTAAATATTTTGTTCAAATTTTTTTCTTTTTTTCTTTTCAGAATTTTTGACATTCATGGGAGGTTAGCGCCATCCCCTCGGGCTATGATACCTGTCAAGCATTCCCGTTTGGTTACGCTCTCGACACGCAGGACAAAAAACTCATTCCAGCCAAAGATGTCCACCTGCTCTTCTTATATAAGAACACTGTCTTCAGGTTCCTTATGCTCTATTGCTCCATCATCAAAAGTCAGTCATCAGTTTTCATTATCATGTTTTTAGCACCTAGAACTCTTAAAAATAAAGATTCTTTATTGGCATCAACGGTTCCACAAAGAACCTTTACCATCCATGGAACATTCTTATACCACAAAAGGTTCTTTCCAGTGAAAAAAGATTAGATTATTAAAATGTTCTTCATATTAAGAAAAAATAGCTCTTTTTAAGAAAGGTTCTTTGGGTAACTAAAACTGGTTCTTATTTGGCATCACGGTAACCTTTATTTTTAAGAGTGTGTAATCAAACCTGGATTTTGACAAAACATGTCAGTATAGGTCAACCTATTTCCAATCATAACCATTTTAAAACTAAAAATAATATTTTAAAGCAATGAGCTGATAAAATTACAGTGAAATATATGTATTCTCATCATTGTTTGTTTGTTTTTATGCAAGTGAAATCCGATCAGCTCCTGACGATCAAACAAGAACTTTCCCAGATAAAGATTAAGATCGACTCCTTACTGGGAAGGCTAGAGAAGATTGAACAGAAGCAGTTAGCAGAAGCAGGTAAGAGGATGAAATGAGCATTGCTGTCAGGGTAGAGGCCATGTTGGCAAGAGGTAGATTAAAAACACTTGTCTTCATCACTTGCAGTGTCATTGCAGGAAATCGAAAACAGCACCACTCGTGTCTTCACACACACACACAAAAACTTGGACTAGGAGAGGAGACATACCTATGCCAGTTTGACTTATTTTTAAGTTTGCTACACTGTTAAAAAAGCCACTGAAAATCTGTCACAATCATTCTGATTGTCAAAATAGTAGCATTTAGTATATTAACCTCCTGTAGTACTTTGTACCTTTAAGGTAATATGCTGACAAGCACCAAAAACACAGGTGGTCACGGGAAAGCCGTATGTAGGAAGAAGCATACTAAAAACATTAGTGTTTTAAGACAATGTCTTTTTTCTTCTGTAAATTAAAAATAACTTGTTCTTTTTCCACATATAAAAACTGTAAATGTAACAATATTTTATTATAAAATGACACTAAATGACCCGTTAGGTTTTTACAGTTTTGTTTTTTTTCACCCTTGAGAGTAAGGTAAGTTGCCATGAAGTAATTGACAGGATTTCACTGTTAGCATGTTTTCAGTCTATTACCATTAAAATTACAGCCATTTCTACTGTATACATTTTCTTTAGATATTCACTGTAGCTGTTGGCTGCACTTCAATCTCATTATCTCATTCACCTTTTTGTCCGTGATCTCAATATTGTGTAGATGCCCACAGGAAGCACGAGAAGGCCTATCAATCTCTCTATAGTGAGACAGAAGAGGATGGGGATCAGGAACATCAGGATGCGGGGTCTTGGGAAGTGATTGATGAAGGTGATGATGGATATAATGACAGGGCTAACAGTGAACTGGTGAGCTGTCATTGAACTCATTAGAATGTGAAATGTCATTTGTTTTTATTAGATGTATCAGCTAGACCAATTTGTACATGATATAATTGTGTGTGTGTGTGTGTGTGTGTGTGTGTGTGTGTGTTAAATCCCAGATAGAAAACCACATATCTGATGTAGACAACTGAACAAGGTTTGTACTACAAATTCATGTACTTTCAAATTTAACACTCTTCTTTTTTTTTATTTGACTTCATCAAAAATGTATGTTGCCTCTGTCTTTCAAGATTTTTGTGAGATGTAGTAATGCTGCTATCAGAGATTCGAGACTCCCTGCTGTCCATGTAAGAGAAACATAATAATGTGCAATTTATTTCACTCATTATATTCTGTTGCACATTCATAAGCAATGCCCTGTAAACTAAAAATCATTTTAGATATTAATATCTGAGTACAGATGTCTCCCTGATGTGACCTTCAGCATCCGGCAAACAGAAAATCCGCTTTTGCTTTATTCTGTGTATAACCAGTTTCTTTTAAAATATCGTACATTTTTACACAATATATAAATATTTAAATATTTTATTTTCTGTAGGACTGGGACCAGCACACCTATCAAGTTTACTATTTTTGGAAGATATCCAGATGGAATTGTTCACCCTTTCATGTCTATTTGTTTATTTGTATTTCCCATTCATTCAACTGGTCATACATGCATGAGTATGTATAGGCATACAAAATGAAAGACTGAAAACCATAACTTAATGTGTAAAATAATTAGTGTATTTTATCAAGAAAATGTGATCAGTTTCAGTGTCATTGTCATAAAGGTTTACAACTAAATGAAAACTAACTGATTTAAATAATGTGTATTGAATGCACATTTAGAAGGAAAATATAATAAAAATTATTAATGTCTCGCCCATTATTAGTTATATTAGCTATGTTTACATCTCAATTTTATTTTATTTTTTTGTATTTTATAATAACTTATCTGAAAAGTGTGGTAAATTGTTTTTGTTTAATATTGTGTGACGCATTTGTGAAATAAAATCGGCTAAACATCAATTGTAGCAAGCTCTTGATTTGGGGGATGCAACGTTGATTTTAGCTATGCATTAATGTAAAGCTTCAAGTGACAGTAGCTTTCTTTTGGGACTCCTTTGAAACTAAAGCCATCTGTACAGGAAGTGACTGCGTACCCGGCCGGAAGTAGGAATTAGTAAGCGGGACTTTTAATTTCTGCAGCGGTAAATATATAATGGCAATCTTTGAATCCTTCGCGGGCTGTTAAGAGTTTACTACAAGTCAGGTATGCGGTTATAACATTATTTTACACATGTTATTTATAGTATAATAGAAGAGGACGTTATCATGAAATCAACAAAAGGGTAAAGTGAGGCAAACAAAAGATCCGACGCTGAAACTAACTAACGTTAACGTCACATCACTTAATATTTGAAATTACGTTAAAGTTATATTAACGCTTTAACGTTGCCTAGCAATAGTTTTATATGCCCCTGGTAGTTCAGTGTGCCTTTTTAATAAAAGACCTGAACTATTATTAACACAAATTATGAGATGAAATTCTATACTTAATCAGTCTGGGCTTTGTTTACATCCTGTGTTGTGTTGTCAAGTGCTGAACTGTCGGGCGCCAGTCTCTAAAACTTATGTCAGTTCGTCGCCTTAGTTCTTATTATCTGAATGAAAAACGCAATTTAAAAAGTTATGTAAATAAACGTCTATCTGTGTGAAACGGTGGTACGTTATGTTGTTAACATATCCATGTTATCGATAGTTGTTCAGTCATGTGATACCCCAGAGTCTGCGGGTTATTGCTTATATATTTGACAGGTAGATACCGACTGATGCTGGTTAGTGTCTCTGTAGCAGGTCATGGCTGTTGGAGAGCTCTGTCTAATTGATAAGGATATTTCAAGGTTAGTTTAACCCATAGTCTAGTTATAAAGCAGAAGTGGACTGTATTTTAAGTGCGGTGTGTGATTGTGACTTCACCGAAGATATTTATTTTTAGTCTACTAGAGGTCCCACTGAATCCCAGCGTTTCATCCTTGAATCTTCACTGTAATCGCCTCACTAAGATTGAGGGCTTGACGACAGCATGGCACATAAGACATCTGGACCTGTCATCCAATCACATCAGTCGTGTAGAGGGATTAGCCTCCCTGTCCTCACTGCGCACCTTAAACCTGTCCTGCAACTTAATCACCAAAGTAGAAGGTAAACCGCACAGAAAATGTAGTAAATGTTTGTAATGCCCCGTAGTATATTTTTAATGGTAAAATGAAAGCACGTCTGTTTTTAATTTGATCTTGCACAGTTTCTTCCTGTTACTACTTCTGATTGGGTTACTTTGGTTTGTAATCTGTCAATACATTGATTTCTTTCAGGACTTAATGGACTAACAAGTCTCACAAGACTGAATTTAGCCTACAATCAAATAAATGACCTAACTGGTAGGTTAAATTGCATTTCCATCAAATAGTTTGCTTTTGCGCTCTGAATAACTTGACGTTTAAGATAAGAAATGCCACTAACATTAAAAAATCTAGTGGTTTATTTATTTACTTATTTATTTTTTACATTTATTAAAATTTAAATCCACACTTATATTTTTTCATATATATATATATATAAAATTATATATTATTAAAAAAAGAGGGATTTCAATTTTCAATAATTTCCACACTTGAAAGTTGTTTAAATTAACGATCAATTAATCGATTATTCATTAACCTTAATACTACAAAATAGCAGGATATTAAAGTAGCAGGATATTAAAATGAATAGATGTGATTATGATCGCTTGATAAAATTCAGAGAGTACGCTGTAGTTATGCGCAAGTTTATTTTACTGTTCTTTTTCAGATCCCACTGCAAAGACTGCTGAACGCACCTTTTTAAAGGGTTTTGTGGCACAATGTTTGCAATGTCCCCTTCACAGTCACTCAAAGCTGTGATACCATGCATACTTTAATCAGTGACATCCCTAATTGAAAACATAATTATTATGAAAACCATGATACATTTTTTTTATTTGGATTGGTTGATGAGAGAGTTCAAAAGAACAGCATTTAATTTGAATGGAACAATGTGAAATTCTTGTCACTTTTTACCAATGCATCACTGCTGAATAAAAGCATTTCATTTAATTTGCTATTATCTTATTGAAGGCCAAACTTATAAAGGATATAGTGTAGATTCCAGCTGGACCACTGCGTATTCACTCACTGCTCTCTGCTTTCAGGTCTCCTGTATCTTCATGGAGCAGAGTACAAACTGAAGTACCTGCAGCTCCACAGTAATCATTTGGATAGCATGAACCACCTGCTGCAGTGCATGGTGGGACTGCAGAATCTGAGAAATGTTACTCTTAGAAAGGATGGTGCACAGAATCCAGTCTGCTCAATGCCAGGTTTGTAGGAAAAGGCTCTGAAGGAGAATCAAGACTTCGACAATGACAATGGAACTGATTGGTGTAAAAGGGCCAAAAAGAATATATAGAAAAAGATGGCTTTTTTCACTAGTTCTTCCTTTGTTCGTAGGCTACAGAGAGATGGTACTTCAGTCTCTGCATCAAGTCACTGCACTAGATGGAGTAGATCGCATAGGAAATACTTCTCCTTTAACAGAAGACAGTCCTATGGATGTTCCTGGTCTTGAGGACTTTCTTGAGTTTCTAATTTCATCAGACGGCAGTGTTAATGAACAGCTGGTAAACTATATATGTTAATTTTCTAAGCTTACCAGATATTTATTTCTTTTTTTAGACTGAGGATGGCTTTCGAATCTTCCGGAGGTGGTTGTGAGATACATGTTAATGTTCAGTGTGTTTCTTTGTTATGAAGGCAAAGTCAGATGGTCCCCTTACTACTCCGCGGATTGATGAAATCCTGACCCATTTTCGACAACAGGGTGAAAAACCAACAGCAGAAAATCAAGAGAATGAGCAGCGAATTAAAAAACTAGAGCAGCAGGTTTCTAATCTCATTCAGAAGGTAAAGAAAAGGAAAATTGATTACTATTTTTTGGAATCATTAATTCAGTGTTTTCATAAAACTAGTGCAATCCAAAACTTAGGAAATAGGATAATTCTAAATTGTTTATTTAAATTTAGGTCCCTACAGGGGATGGCTTTAAAACAAACAGCGCTGTTCCCTTTGTGGTACATAAAGCAAAAAGAGACACCGATCAGACATCAGAGAGCGATTGTGACACTGGAAAAGAGAACCATCGACATTCCAGAATCCTGTTTCATCCCAGAAGCTCTACAGGGAAAAAACTGACAAAGGACACAAATCCCAAATCTGACTGGTGAAGTAACTTTTACACATTTATATTTATAAATGCATTTAGTCTCAAACTGAATTTCAAGTGCTTTCTGAGAATTTAGAGGAGAGTTGCACAAACACATCTCATTACAGTTTACTGAATTTGATTAATAATGTCATTTGCTCCAGCACAGTGCTTGTGTGTTGAGAGGTTGCGAAATATTTACTTGCCGCATTCTTCCTCCGTTTTTTTTTTTTTTTAAATCTAACTTAAGTTTCAGAATCATAGAAAAGTGAAAACTTTAGACAAAGGCTTTTCACTAGTCCAGTAATCAGGACAGTTTATAAATTGACTTGCTCCTCCTACTTAAAATTGCTTGTACACATGAATGATTACACTGTCACCAAGTTCAGTTCATTTAACTTAATCAAAACTTAAGCTGCAATAACATGGAGCTGTAGAAACAGCTACTATTGAGAAGTTACAACAATGCATGCACTAATGCACCATTATGTTAATTAAAAAAAAAAAAATAAAATAAAATAAATATATATATATAGTCACAGGTGAAGAGTCACACGACAAGAAGAGCTCAAAATAAATACCCCGGAGGGTGGATTTATTTACAAATGTGTTGAGGTGGGTGCTCCGGTGAGTGGCGTGCTCTCTTCCTCATGCTCCTTCGGGCTGTTTCTCCATCTTTGGTAGCGCTCACGCTGCTTATATAGCTGCTGCCTGATAGGCTGCCGCTGGGGCTGATCTGCCAGAGATGAGGACGTACAGGTGTGTGTCCTTTGTTTTCAGGGCGCCACTGATGACTCCTCGGGACACTCATCACAAAAAAAAAA
>JAUCNO010000663.1:8798662-8810642 GCA_032353835.1 Enteromius viviparus
ACTGTATATAATGTATATGTGTGTGTGTATTTATGTTCTATAATATTTATGTACATTTTCGAATGATTGTTGTTCTTCTATGCTTACCATGGCAGCGTTTATTTGATCATACAGTAAAGACAGTATTTGGAAATATTATTAAAATTTAAAAGAACTGTTTGTTGACAAACTTTAAACTAATTTATTTTTTTGAAGCCAAAGCTGAATTTTCAGCGTCTTATATTCCAGTCTTTCAGTAATCATTCTAATATGATTATATGGTGCTCAAGAAACATGTCTTGTTATCAATTATTCATCAAAAGTGGCAGTAAATACATTTACAGTGTAATAAAAGATTTATATCTTAAACAAATGCTGTTCCTTTGAACCTTCTTCAAATACTTTCCACAAAAATATTTAACAGCAAAAACAATTTCGACGTTAATATAAGAACCATTATTAATAACTGATAATAATAATTTATGACAGTTGAGCTCTAAATCAACATATGGACCATATGATGCTAAAGACTGAAGACATGACTGCTGAAGATTCAACTTTGCCATTGCTAAAAATAGAAAGCTGTTCTTATAATATGTAATTATATTTTAAACTATTACTGTTATAAAATGTATAGATTACATATAAATTATTAAAAACCCTAACTAGTCTGAAATGGCTTATGCTTTCATTGCAGTGTGACAAATACACAGAAGCAGAAGTCCACAAAACAGACTGTTGTCCCCCGTAGGAGGATATCAGTCCAGAGCTCTGGGTCTGATGAAACCATAGATTCTGCAAAAAAGGGCCCTAAAAGCATCAAAGCCATTCATAACAAAAGCTCAACTCAGTCTCAAGAGGAAACCTACAGGGTATGCAAACTGGACTGCACCTCCAACATTTCTCTTTATGAACCTAATGTGAATTTGCAAAGAATAAAGCGCGTGTGTTCACATTCAGGCAATTGTGGAAGAACGAGACGAGGAGCGGGAACGGCGCTGGAAAGCAGAGCAAGCTGCAAAGAGACTTTCTGAACAGGTCAAGAACCTGCAGACTCGAGCCAGCGAGGAAAAGGACTTGCAAAGTTTGGCCATGCACACCACAGACAGGTGAGGGCATGGAGAGTCCTCTGTTAATATTGAGAAATATAGTTTCACTTTGTCTCTTTGTTCTGTTTTACTGTCGCATTGAAACCAATGTGAATGAAACAAATGCAAATTGAGAAGCCTAATTAAGAGTCCTGCTGCTGACAGTCAAAGCAATATATATATATTTATATTTTACCAACTAACACAATTAGCTGCAACATCTATTATCCGACTCATTCAAACACTCTTTTCCATCAAGGACACCTTAACAATCTCCAGCCATCCAAGGTTTGGAGAGAATGTTTGGCTTGACGTATTGCACCTAATTGGTGTCAGCTCCAGCTGAAATGTTGGATCTGAATACACTTGAGTATAATTAAATTTTATTAGAAGTTTCCAGAGACCCTACTGCAGGGCCCTGATGTATGAAACTCTTCTTCCCACCTGCACCGCAGTTTCTGTGGCGTGATGGCGGCCCTGATATTGTGCTCTAATATTATAGCCACGTGCTCCCCCTGGTGATAAATTGTAATTATAATGGAGATTAAAGCCATGGTGGCAGGCACATGTCTGCTGCAGATCATCAATCAATCCTAATTGCCACCCCTGCAGCACTTTGCTGCTAATGACTCTCGCCTCACAGTCCAGTGTCTGTTTTGTTAACGCTTCGTCTGCTGAGTGTGTGTGAATGTAAATTAATGTAACAGTGCCATGTATTAATTGTAATTAAACAGAAGTTTTAGTGTGTTATTTGTTTATTACTATTGTGCAGTGTAACTGAGATGCAGCCTAGTTTGTAGCGGCAGTATGTTGTGCATTGGTGCTCATTTAGATGATCTGTTTTGTATTTGGTTTGAAATTTACTCATTTCCTCATTTTACACACCCACAAACACACACATATATAGATGTATACAGTGAGAGAAAAAATGTAATTCCCAGCTGACTGAAAAATAAATGATCAGTCTATAATTTTAATAGTGAGAGACAGAATACAAAAAATGCAGTTTTCGCAAAAAAATGACTTTCTGCAGATCCTCTCCAAGTCGTTAAAAGGTTTTAATGCTGAGGTTTGGAAACTCAAACCTTCAGCTCCCTCCACAGATTTTCCATGAGATCGGGATGGGCTAGGCCACTCCTTTGTTGTGTGTTACCAATTGTTTTCTTGGTGACTATGGTCCCAGCTGCCTTGAGATCATTGACAAGATCCTCCCTTGTAGTTCTGGACTGATTCCTCATAGCTATAGTCTTGCAGCCCATTCCAGCCTTGTGTAGATCCACAGTCTTGTCCCTGACATCCTTGGACAGCTCTTTGGTCTTGGCAGTGGTGGAGTTTAAATGATTGCCTCTGTGGACAGGTGACAAACTGAGATTAGGAGCGCTCTCTTAAAGATCCTTACCTGTAGAAAAGACTGCTGATTGATGGATCAAATTCTTGCAATATGCAAATAATTAAAAAAACATTTTGTTGTTATTCTGTCTCTCACTGTAAAATATAAACCTACCATTAAAATTATAGACTAATAATTTCTTTGTCAGTGGCCAAACGTACAAAATCAGCAGGGTATTAAATACGCTTTTTTCCCATTGTGTATAGATATATTTATCAGAGAATCCTAAAAAAATGTATTGTGATTTCCAAAACGCTGCACAGCTGTTTACAACAATGACAATACAAAAAAGTGTTACTTGATCAACAAACTAACATATTATAATGATTTCTAAAGGATTGCATGATACTGGAGGATAGAATAATGACTGCTCAAAATTCAGCTCTGCCATCACAGAAATAAATTACATTTAAAATTCAAGTTCTCCAAAACTCCCAACGTTTTAAGGGTAGTGTACAAATAAATGCTGAAAGAGAATGGATCTTCCAAGATATTGTGAAAAAGTACTCTGATCTGATTTATTCCTTTAGGTTGAAGGAGTTGTTGTTAAAAGAGCGCTCTGATCGGGCAGAATTGCAGACTCGATTGCAGGAGTTGGAGGAGAGATACAGGTCTACGTTAGAGCAACTGGAGCAGGTGCACAAACAGGAAGACCAGCACAAGAGGGCGCTGCGCAGTCTGGAGGACAGCATAACCAAAGCAGAGGCCCTTAGGGTGCAACAGCGAGCAGAAGAGGTAGAAAAGTTGGAGTCCATATCTGTGATAGTGATCGATTCATAGCATGAATTGAGTATTCCAGTATGCTGTAACACTTGTTTATGTCTGAGCCATACATCAAGTGTTTATTGAGCTGACTTACAAGAATGCTTTGACAGTGAAATGCTAGTAGTCATCTTAAGGGCATTTTCTGTGGGATGGTTCCAGAAGCAGTTCTCAGATAAATATACAGGCCTATGGCTGAATTACAAACATTTTCAATTTCTTTTTGACATTTAAATCCTTTGAATTGGGTTAGAAGAATATTTACACTTGACCTTTTGCATGTGTTTGAACAGCTGCCATTAGAAACCTGCAACTTGAGCAGTGAAAAACACTCTTCAAAATAAATAAAATGTTTTTAATTTCAAATTTAAAGTGAATAACCTGCTTTATTATTTCAGACAAAGAGGACTCGGGAGTTGGAGAATAAAGCTTCTGCCTTAAAAAGGGAAGTTGAAATACTCCGATCTTCATCTCGACAGCACAAAGAGAAGATCCAGCAGTTGCATGAATTGTTGGCTTCTAGGGAGGAGATGCACAGGTACACAAACACCACATGAATCACTTCCATGATCATTTCATACATAGAGTGCCTGCCAAAAAATTGTTCAGTTTACAAACAGGAAATTTCAACTGTTTTTTTCTCGCACCTGTGACTTTGTGGGACAGGAAAGAGCTTGCAACGCGGCTGCTTCCTGGTGGGACTGAGTTTAAGGAGGCTGTAGCCAAAGAGGTGGTGGCCATAGAGCAGAGATTTGCTCAGAAACAGACTGATTTGGAACAGAAGATCACTGATGCTAGTAGACAGTACGCTGCTCTAGAAGAGGAATTTCGTATGGCTCTTACCATTGAGGCAAACCGTTTCTCAGAGGTAAAGCTAAATTGTGAGATATCATTTTTAGTCTGAAAATAAATAATTAAATAAAAATGTTTAATTGATGCTAAATTTGAACCTGCTGGAGAGGAGAACATAGTTTCCTATTTGAAAAACTTATATCTGTTCTGAGAAAAAACAGTACTGATGTAAATGTCAGTGCAGTACTTAAAATCAGTGCTGTTTTATTATGTATGTATGTACCATTATAGCTTTTAGTAATATTTTGAATACGCTTTATATTTAATATTTTATATTTATATAGTTTTATAATAGTAAAGAATAGTTTTAACTTATTTTTATTTCTCTTAGAGAGTTTAGTAGTTCAATCTGAACTTATTTCAGAGCTTTTTTAATGCAATGTTTATATTTTATTTCCAAAATGTTCAATAGTTTTAGTTAAGAATGCTGCCTAAATTGTCAGACATTTTATTGACACAACCCCCAGATTTTTTTGACTGTTACCTTTACCTTGTGTGTGTGATTTGTAGGTAAAGGAGGGGTTTGATCAGGTATCTGCTGAACTTCTAGAAGTGAAGTCAAGTCTCAGCCAGTCTCAGCAGAAAGAGAAGCAGTCAGCCTCTTTGGTGCAGGAGCTCACAGCTATGGTGAAAGAACAGAAAACGCGCATTGCTGAGCTCCTCAAAGCCAAGCGAGAAGCTACCGCTGAGTTCAAGGTATAACCAAAAGATTGTACTGATAGAAATGTTCTGGATTTTGTTGGGATTTTTGTTGTCATCACACATCAGAACACTTCAAAACTTTTTAAGTAATGCTAAATAAATTACATTATAATCTTTTTTTTTGTATTCTAGACCCGGGTACAGTCATTAGAATCCAGGTTAGAGGACGACAGACGACTTAACCTACAGGTGGAGCTACTGAAAAAGGACAAGTCCAAGCTGCTTTCCCAGCTTACTGCCCAAGAGTCTGTCATAGATGGACTTCGGGCCGAGAGGAAGATCTGGGGTCACGAACTTGCACAGCAAGGTACTTCCGTAACTTCAAAAAAACTTTAAGAAAGTATAACCCAGACATAGCTCATTTTTGTATTTGTCCATTTATTTAGGTGCATCCTTAGCACAGGACCGTGGTCGACTGGAGGCCAGAATTGAGGTTTTGATAGGCGAACTGGAATCACAGAAGAAGCGCAACGAGAGAGACAATGATGCCCTCAGGATTAAAGCTAAGATTGTTGATGACCAGACAGAGACCATTCGTAAACTAAAAGAGGTACTCACAAACCCTAGAAAAAACTAAGATTTAAATTAAAAATAAATTAGATATTGTAGTTCAAATCTGAATAAAATCGAAATATGTAATTGTTGCATGTGCTAATTTAATACACCAAGTATTATAATAAATAAAATATTGTAAAATCGCAAGTTTAATAGTGTCAGTTTTTTTATCCTCTGGCTCACTTTTCTCTGACATATTGCTTCTAGGCATTGCTGGAGCGAGATGAGCAGATTCGCAAACTTCGTGATGAGAATGTGCAGGAGCAGCGAAAGCTGAAGCAGCAGCTGGAGGAAGAAATGGCCTCTGCAGTGGAGCTCAGAGACACAGTGGAGCAGCTCAGTATCAGGAAAGAGGAGCTGAAACAACAGCTCTTTGATAAAGAGGCAGAGCTTGATGAGCTTAAAGAGACACACAGGTATGAAACTGGTTAAACTGCAAACATCTTGTGATTCCAAGATTTCACCCCAACTAATTTATAATTTATGTCATTATTTGAAAGGCTGTATGCTGATGTCTGATACCATCACACAGCTGCTTAGTAATATGTTAAATATTTTTCATTTTGCAGGGCCTCAAGTAAAAAATGGCAGGAAAAAGCTGAACTGTTGAACACACTTGAAAGCCAAGTAAAGCGAATGAAGGAGGGTTTTGATTCCAAAGAAAGAGCACTGATAGAGGAAAAAGACAAAGCTTCACAAGCACACCGGTATGAGATGGGCAGCAGGCAATAAGCTGGCCAATAAAGTACAGTATACAGTAGTATGTTTACATTTGTAACTTTTTTTACATTTTTTTTTTAATTAGAGCGGCAGTGGAGAAGCTTCACAGTGTGGATGATGCCTTCCGTAGACAACTGGAATCTCTGCAAGCTTCCCATCAGGCTGAAATACTTCATCTTGGGAATGACAAACAGAAACAAATAGAAAAGGCCAATCAGAAGGTATTACTGTCAAAAAAGAATAGATTTTTATGTATCGATTCACTGTATTGTGTTGACACATGCAGGCAAACTGCTAAACTGAAGTGAGCAGACTTGAATGAGTTGTTTTTAATTTAAGTATTGATGAATAGGATGATTGACTGGGAGAACGCTTTCTCAAGAATATTTATTTGTTTATTTATAACCACAGGTGCTCCAGGTGGAGGAGGAAATGCGCCAGCTGCTTGAGGAAACGGAGAGTAATAAAAGGGTAATGGAGGAGAAAATGAGACGCCTCACACAAGTGCTGAAAGACTTCTAACCTCCTTTTTTTAAAAGACAAAAACTTGGAAGATGCCTTTTTAAAGACTTGTCACTGTCTCAGTCTGGCTAAGAACATATCCTGAAATTATTGCACCTCAAGAGTGTCTAGCCTACTATAGTGCCTACTGTTTTGGCTTTATGCTTTAAATTATTTGGAAATTCATCAAAACAGTGAAACTTTTTATTTTTATTTCTATATTTACATACATACACATTATTTGTACCTAGAGCATACAGCATTATGCATTTTATATACTGGACTTTTTCTGTACGTTGGCTTTTTTTGTTGTTGTTTAAGTTGATTAAATTATTAACTTCTTATTACGCTGTTTGTTGTGTAATTTTAAAGGATTAAATTATATTTTAAAAGTGTCGAATTCTCAAAGCATTTCAGTTGCATGTAATCTGTTCGAAGTCGAACGCTCAAGCAGAGACGTTGTCATAGAAACGGTAATCCAACGTCATTTCCTCTCATTTAAAAACCCTCGAGCCATCAGTAGTAGAAGTGTAGCCTGAGGTAAATAAGTGCAAGAGATGATTGTTGCTCCCCCTCACCAACAAAACTGAGGTCGACCTCCATACCTCTGAGCGAGACAAAGAGGGAGTTTCTGAACTGCATCCCTAAAAACAGCTGGCGTTTGGATGGTATGGCTGAGGCGAACAGCGCGAGCTTTCCTCACACGACACCGAACGGGTCCAGTCGCCATGAGAAGAGTTTGGGTCTCCTCACAGTGAAGTTCGTTACTCTGCTCCAAGAGGCCAAAGATGGAGTGCTCGATCTCAAAGTGGTGGGTTAAAATACATTTACAAGTGACTGAATGAAGCTCGACAGGTTGTTCTGTGAGGTGCGTCTGTCAACAGTTAACGTTACACAAAGAAACCGTTCGTACCTGAGTGGACTTTAGCCGTCCTGTGAGGCTTTTATTTTCAGATTAGATATGTACGGAAATATGTGGATTGTAGTTAATTAAAAGTGTTGATGTACTTCTAGAAATGGCGTGTTATACAGCGGGGATTTTGAACAGAAACACGTGGGATTCTCGCACGGCAGGTGTTAGTTACCTGACGCTCGAGGCAGTAGAGACGCACTGTGAATTCATTGGAGCTGCACCTGCTATTTTTCGTTCACGTGGAGAAAAATATGTCCTTAAACTCTTTAATTTTTTTTTTTTTAGTTTTTTGTTTCTTTCAGCAAAGGTGCTTAACATCCAGAAAATATTTTAAATCGATCTCACACACCCCCCCCCTCCCTCATCCACTTTTTTTAACCATGTAAATTTAATCTTATCATGTAGTTATTGATTTTCCACACACATTTTTTTGCGTGTGTATGCAGTAACATACTGCTACTATTAAATGTGGAGTAAATGTTATGTAAAATATTTATTTAATTTAAGTTTTTTTTTGTATGCTGAATTTATGCAGAAAGTTATTTAAGGGCTGTCCTATTTGTTTTTGATTTTTTATATTTTTTTTTATTTTGTAACGCGGTAGATTTGTGAGGTAACAAGTAGATTAATATTATTATTTTTATTATTATTATTATTATTATTATTATTATATTTTTTAAGTAATTATATGCTAAATACATTTTGTATAAAAACATAATTTGTTTTTTATTCCAGTATTAATTGTTTTTATTTATTTTATTCTGTTACTTTTGAGGATATGTGTCTCTGCATAGACACTAAATTGGAATATGCCACACTTTGTTACTTTTCCATTATATTCCCGTCAGCTATGTACATAGACCGATATGGAGATAATATGTGAACATAAGGTCAGTTTGACCACTGCTAGCAAACATGCCCGTGCTTATAATCGTGGCATACTTACTCGTGGTTGAACTCCCCTGATAACGGTTGGGGGTTACTGATTTATCCAAACCTATTTTTCACCTGTATATCAAGCTAAGCTATTGTTTGGCACCCTAAATAATCAGTTCCGTTAACTTTGTGATTATTTTTATAGGCTGCAGACAGTTTGGCCGTCAAACAGAAGAGGAGAATCTACGACATCACCAATGTTCTGGAAGGCATTGGGCTCATTGAAAAGAAGACCAAAAACACTATTCAGTGGAAGTGAGTACAAAGATTAGGGAAGTTATCAGTCTCCTATCATATGTTTCCTTAACTTTTTATGTGCATACTGTAATGTTATTTGCATGCTTAGAGTGATATACTTGAGTTGTGTCATTCTCTAAAGCAGTTGCTTTGTCTTAATTAGAGGGGAGAATTCAGGCTGCCAGCCTCAGGAAGTTCTTGAGCAGGTAGAACTTCTCAAAGCAAATATTGCTGATCTGGAGATTCAAGAGAGAGAACTCGAAATGCAGAAAGCATGTCTGCAACAAAGCATCAAACACCTGAATGAAGACCCCTCCAGCTGCAGATATCCTTACTTTTTTTATTCTAGTTTGATATTTTTCCATTTTTGGTTGGTTCCCCTGGTAATTAACAGTCCCAGAAAATGCCATTGTCAAAGGAGTGCACCTAATTACATGTTGAGCGCTATAACCTGTCCTTCTGTGACTGGGAGGTGTTATTGTTGGGTGTTTGTGTGGCCCAGTCCAGTTTTTCTGGTCTCTGGTCTATTGCAGGTTCATGATAGAGTTAAGCCTTACCCCACCAGTTATTCCTCTTTGGATTAAAGTAATTTATGCAGAGTTCAGCCTTTTATCTCAAAGCTTGTAATGTCATGGAACAGAGCATCTTAAGGAAACATGTTGATATGGGGGGGGGGAAATATGAGATTTTAGGGAAAATTACGTATTACACTTGCTGCCTTTTAAAAAAAAATATATATATATATTGACTTCCCTTGAGAAAATATCTGCCTGTTTGATAGAACACAATAGCACTGCGAGACAGAGAGAGAAACTACGCTTTTTCAAATTTTGTTGCAAAGATTTTTAGGAGAACACAAAAGCAATGAAGTACTATTTTTCTTCATCTCATGTTTTTATGCTTTTGCATTGTCTCCCTTTCAAATAAAAAAGAAAGCATTCACCAGAGAAATTTTGCTAGCGATTGCACAACCATTATAATATATATATTTTTTCCTCTTACCTAATTTTTGTCAATCCAGAGTTTTGTGTTTTCGCCAATGAATACATGTTTCTCAGGAGAATGCAAAAGCACTGAATTATAACTTCTCATATTTTAATGGTTTTGCTTGCTCTTAAAAACAATTGCATTCCCCTACAAACTTGGGTTTACTTGCAAAAGCACTAAAACGTTTTGCGTTTTCTCCCACCTCATGCCGTTTCTGTATAATGGTTGCAATTTTATATGGAAAAAAATTACAAAAATATAGATTTCACTATCACTTGGTACAGTTCCTTAGCATTGTGTACATATAGCTACGTGACACATGAGGACATATGTGATGCGTTCAGTGGCGATACTCTTTTAGCTGTCATGGCACCATCAGGAACACAACTGGAGGTCCCAGTGCCTGAGATGGTACTTTACACCCACCTTAAGCTTATTCATCCTTGAATTATTTGAGTGAATTGTACATTTAGGTATATATTTAAGTGTTCATTTGCTTTTCTCCATGTTTTTTTTTTTTTTGTTGTTGTTGATTCAGGGCCATAATGGTCAGAAAAAGTACCAAGTGAACTTGCGAAGTCACTCGGCTCCTATCCAGGTTATGCTGATAAACAGAGAGACGAGCTGCTCCAAGCCTGTCGTTGTCTCCGTCCCACCTGTAGATGACATTTCTGCCATGCCGACTCCTCCTAGTACTCCTGCAGGGGTGCAGAGGTTCCCCATCTCTTCAGCAGAGCTCTGTGACCTAAAGCGTGGGCCGCTCAAAATCCCTGCTGCAGAGCACCAACTCACGCAGTCCTCCACGTCCCCCGACATGCACATGGGTACTACTTTTATTCATGCTGACCCCGTTCATTACTGTGTGATTGAAGCACCAGTCATTATTCTCTCTGAATACTGAATATTAATGAGTGTTCACATTATTTCATTCAACCACTCTATGTATGATTATACATCCATATACACTACTGTTCAAAACAGTCTTAATGTTTCCAGTGTTCTCAACTGTAGTGTATATACGGTTTTATAGGACATTTGCATAGGACTGATTTTATTTATATATTTTTCTTCTTTCTCTCTCTCTTTTTTTTCTTTTTAAAGAATGCAACTCTGAGTCTCCTGTCAGTCAGTCTTTGTTGATGCAGGGGTCTCTAGGTGTTCCTGAAGAACAGCAGAGGGAGATGGGGGGTCAGGATCTGCAGTCCATGCTGGAAGAAATGAGGGATGAGAGAGAAGGTGACACGAATTCCATTATTATAACAATAAACTATTTCTCCAAATCAGTTATTTAAAATGTAAAAAAAGGGTTATTTTTGTATTTTCAAAAAAAAAAAAAAAAAATTTACATTTGTGCTTCTTCTTCGTCCAGGTGTTTCTAACCTTATTGATGAATTGATGTCTTCAGATGGTAAGTGTTGACCTTCTGCACAGCCCCCTTGTGGCTATACAGAACAGCTTCTTTTGGTTATATTTGTTCTGACTTGAAGCAGTTCACCGCAGTCCTTATCAATTAATCATAAAGCTTGCAGTGCAGATAAATCTTTTTAATATGTCCCAACCAGAGGATGGGTTCCAACAGTTGAGTGATGGTTGCTCTCAAGGTTTTGTTATTCCATGCATGCCAGTTTTTCCACAGCACTTTTGCCTTTGCCTGATGTTTTATGACAGTAATGTCATAAAACATCAGCAAGGTTATATAACCTTGTAACAAGTTCATATATGTTGTTAAAGTTAAAGTAAACTTGGAAAGAAATTTTTTGTAATCACCAAAAGTGTTAACTTATACAATCTATATACAGTAAGGTCAATAAGTATTTGATCACCCTGTGATTTTTGCAAGTTTTCTTACTTGGAAATCATTTTCAGCATAGGTGCATTTCCACTGTGAGACACAACCTAGAAAGAAAAATCTGGAAATCAGATTGTATCATATATTTTAACAATTTATTTGGGAATTACTGTGTCAAATAAGTATCCTCAAAGACCTGTTATTTTGCTTTTAAATAGTTCAGCTACACTCTGCTCATGATTAGAAATTAGCACCTGTTTGAGGTTGTTAGCTGTCATAAAGACACCTGTGCACCCCACAATCAGTGAAAGTCTAAGTAGCAACATGGGCAAAACCAAAGAGCTGTCAAAAGATACGAGAGAAAATGGTAGACCTTCACAAAGCTGGAAAGGGCTGTGGGGCAATTGGCAAGCAGCTTGGAGAAAAAGAACAACTGTTGGAGCAATTGGACTGGGGCCCCACAGAAGATCTCTCCTCGAGTATCAACGATGTTAAGAATGGTGAAGAATCAGCCCAGAACTATACGGGAGGAGCTGGTCAGTGCTGTGAAGAGAGCTGGGACCATCGTT
>JAUCNO010000663.1:8828105-8845278 GCA_032353835.1 Enteromius viviparus
ATATATATATTACATTTATTCATATGAATGAGTGAATGAATTAATGAATAACTCACCACATGTTTCTTCATCTTCCCCTAGAGGGCAGTCTAGGACATAATTACACTGAGAACCAGCTGCAATGCATGTTACACCATCTGACCTCCAGCAATGAAATTCATTCTCCTAAATTTGACAAACCATGTGTTAGCAGAAATTAAAGAAGCAGCAAAATGACTGTCACTGTTTACAATATATAGATTTACAGCTGAAATGTCCTAACCTTACAAGGTTTGACTGTTGGTGAAGCTGGAGGACCATCAGTCATTGATGGTGTTGTTGTAGCTGGTGTCATCGTTGGTTCAGGTGTGACTGGCAGCTCACTGTTTTCAGGATCATGAGCACAAGTCACAGAGAAAGAAATATCGTCCACTGCTGTCTGTGGCACATGAGCCTCACCCATCCCCACATACTGGAGAACAATCTGAAAATAAAGTTTAGCCAGTTTTTTTTTTTTGCATGATTACAGTAGCCTATTTAATGCATTAAATGATGTAAACAAATTGTATACTATATAAATATGGTACCTTGCTCTTAACTGAGGCAGAAAAGGTGACTTCCGCTCTGTGCCAGAAAAAGCTCTGTGTCACAGTCTTCTCCCAAAATATATGGTCATCAGTTCCATTACGAAGTGTTCTCAGTATGACAACCAGCCTGGCAGATGTGCTGTTTTCACTATGAGAGTAGTGGTAGAACCTCACCTACATAAACAAGGTGCATAAGAAAATATGAAAGAGGCTGTATGTTTCATTATTTGACTGACACGTGAGTTCACAATGACTCACAGTGCAGTCACTGCTGGGCAGCAGAGTGCTGGAGATGATCTCAGCAGTCTGGATCTCACCCAGATCATGTGCTGGCGTAATGTAATGACCTGGAACATGACACAAACCTTTATTATAAGAGGACAATAATATCAGTGGTACATGAATCATTCTATATTCTGCTATGAAACAACAATTTAAAGAATTCCAATGTTTATATACTCTATAGATACTCTATCTTGTGTCACTATTATAAGTAACTTGGAAAATGATGTTTACCATATTTTTGGATAATTTACACAAAGTTTGGCCATTACTACAGTCTTTGGTGGCATATGATCCTTCAGAAACCATTCTAATATGCTGATTTGGTGCTCAGGAAAAAAATCTTACTATTATCAATGTGTGATTGGTACACATAACAAATCCCAATAACACCTGGGTATTATTGTACCTGCTGCAGTATTGCGTGTTTGATCTCTTGGTGGTCCATACTTAGGCCAGGCCTGTTCTCCTTTCTGCAAAATCCAGCCAGCTTTCAAGTCACTCTTTTCCCACAAGCACATGCCATGCTCGAAACTGCAGCGATGGGTAAAACCCTTCACATCTAAACAGACAAAAACCAAGATACAGTACAGTTCCTCACACTTTCAGGAACAGTTTCATGCTCAACAAAACAAAGATACCATGACAGACCTGTATTTTTGATCATTTAGACAGACCTCACATGTATAACAAAGCATTACATTTTATCCAAACCCACAGTCATACCACAGAGCTCTTCATCTGTGCCATCACCGCAGTCATCGCTGTAGTCACACACTCTGTTTGGCTCCACACACACCTTGTTTGAACATGTAAACATGCCCTCTTGACAAGATTCTTGAGGCCCTGATGAAGAAATAATAAACAATTGACCCATGTCTTCAGCCATTACATGCCATGGTTAAGGTTACAGTTATCTGACTGGCTTTAAATGTGATTTATCAGTCAGAAATAAGTTTATGTGTTTGTAACCTGCCTGGCAGAGGGCAGTTGAGGAAGGAGATGTCATCTATAGCGATGTCCCCAAGTTCACTGTAGGTTCTGGTAGCCTCGAAGAGGAGAATGAAAGCTTGATGTGTACGACCCACAGTTAACTCTGCACGATGCCAATCATCTCCATGATTACCAGACATCCACCACAAAGGAGTCTTTCTTGGTCCCTCCTGGAGGAACACTTTCAGTTCCCCAATGCCTGGAAAAGATGTGATAAAAAATTAGGGAACTAAATTTTTTAGTATTACCAGAAATACTGTAAAATCTCAACATGTTACGCAATATGTGTACACTAATAAGCATTGATGTACAAATAATACTGAATTCATGTATAACTTATGATTATCTAAGCTATACATTAATGACTGCCACATTAGCAACTAAAAATGAGTCTGAAATACAAGGCTTTGGCTGACTGTGGCAATTAACAAGTTAATTAGCACTATTAGTTAATAAAATAAGTTATTAGTCAATTAATACACAATGACATATTTAATTGATAACAATTCATATATGAACTAATATATTAACCAGACAGACTCATAATTAGTTGCTAATGTGGCAATCATTAATGAAAAGCGTAGATAATCACGAATTATACATTAATTCAGTATTATCTGTGCATTAGTTAAGCATGAATTAACGTAAATGTAAAGTGTTACCAAGACATCTAGTCTTACCCTCTCCAAACATGTGGTAGTAGAATTCAAATAGACACTCATTGCTGGCCTCTTTCATGGCAGGACTCTGTAGAGCAGCGTAGCTGTTCTTCTCACCACGACTGGCTTCTACTGTCATGTACCAGCCTAAAACAAGTACATTTTTTAATTATATATCACAGATAACTGTAACATCCGTGTTTTGTTTATTCCTTGTTGCCGTGTCATGTGATGTTTTGTTTTGTCTTTCCATGTGCTCTATGTCATCCTCATGTGCTCTGTCCTCATTAGTATTCATTTAACCCACCTGTGTTTCTCCCCAGCTGTACCGTGTCTCGTAATCAGTGTCTGTGTACTTAAGTCTTGTCTTTTGAGTTCAGTCTTGTCGATCAATGTTAATGTTTACGTTACGTGTGTGTGTTTGTAAGAAGTCTTCGTTTTTTGGATACTGCTCCACGCTTTTGTTTACCTTATTAAAGGTCTTTTGTTTTATATTTTACGTCCTGACTCCCGCGTCCTCCTTCACCAACACGCCACGTTACAATAACATTCTGTTTACACTATTAAATAAATTTTTTCCAGTTCAGTTTGTTGTCTGTCAAGATGCAGTATCATTTACTCATTAACGTCTTAATTTAATGCTATTTCGAAGCAAAATATAATTTGCATTTACAATTTACAATACTAAAATAACTACATTTTATTTGTTTTTACCTTTTTTCATGATATATAAAAACTGTGCTAAGGAATACTGGAAAAAAATGCATGCAATGTTTTGCAATGCAATGTTTTCAACTTATGCATATGAAAAAAGTGTACTGTAGAATAAATTTATTCTGGGATAGTTGTTGTCTGAAAGATTTTACCCAGCTCTGTGCCAGTAGTGTGGTCCACTGATGGTCCAGTGTTGGCGGTGGTTGTACCATTCTGATCCCTTTCCCAAACAAACTGCCCAACACTGATATCTTTCCATTCACAGGTGCCTGTCTCGAAGTCACAGTCAACAAACACTCCGCTTTCCACACTGATGTCTGAATGTAAATCAATAAAAAACCATTAACCATTCCTCAAATAATGCTTTAATAACACAAAACTATTATTTTTTTCACTAAGTAGAAAGCACTGAGCCGTTCACCTTTACATGGACCATTTGTCAGTCTAATGTCATCTACAGCAATGTACCCTTCACTGCCCGTTTGAGCCTCTATATGAATCTGATATTAAGGTTTACAAATGTTACATGGTAGGATTACAAATGGGTAAAATATAATGGTAAAAGCTTTCCAAATAATAGATGGGTAGTTCACACCTGAAAGGGTTTGGCCTCAGCTATAGTGACAGAGACATTTTTCCAGTTGCTCCCAGTGATCTGTGTTTCAAACAACAGTTCTTGCTCGGTTGCACCTGAATCTAATAGCACTCTAAGGATTCCAGGGTCACTGCCAATAGAAAAGTGCACAGAAAAAACAGCATTAATCACAGCTGACAGTCCAACAGTGGAAGAGAGGGTGTCTTTAGCCAAAGTAGAAAGATGGGAAAGCAAGAGCAGACCTTCCAGTCATATGGTACCAAAACTCAAAACAGGAGTCTTCATTGGTTGGCTGGATCTTTTCTGAGATCAGCACAGAATGACTTTTTTGGTCCCGCGTGTTCGTCTGAGAAGGGCTCAAAAGAAACTTGCCTAAAAGAGCAACAGGAAAAATAATGATCACCATGTGTTATGTCTAATCAGTTGTACTTATATATCACTCTGTGCAATATCAGCAAATATTATAGATGAAAGAGTAAACTCTCACCATCTGCAGTGTGAGTAGTGTAATCAACCGAAGGCCCTCCGTAGTGACTGTCTGCATGAATCCAGTCACGTCCATCTGTGACGCCATTACCAACATTCACCCATGTACACTCTCCTGACTCAAAATCACAACTTCCTCTTGGTGAACATGCTCCAATTTTAACTAAGACATCATCCAGAAGAACAAATGACTCAGAGTTCGCAGTGAGGTCTGCTCTAAATGCCACCTGGGTGTGAATGCAAAAGAAAAAAAAAAAGCACGCACAGTACTATAAGCAAAAAATTTAGACCGATAAAGATTTTAGACCGGTGTTTTTTTTTTTTTTAAATAATCAAATTCAATTATTAATTTACAAATTGCTAGTTGGCTAATGGATTAACCTCAGCTACTGCTTTTAGATGAAATAAACAAGATTTGACCACAGTGTTGATCTGTTTTTCAAATTTCAAAGAACTAGGGTTGGGTTAGGGTTAGGATTAGGCTTGATTCCAAGGTTTTTTACCACAGATTCACTGAAGGGTGCTAAATTGCTGAAGAGCTTTGGGTAGCGGAAGCCCCAAACCAGATTACTTAAGTTTGAATTTTTATTCAAATTCAGATCATTTTGTGACATCCAAGAGTGAGTCAAAAGAGGTTTTTTCTTCTTTCTGCAAAGGTATATTCACCTGAGCATAATCTGCTTAACAAGGAAAAGATGCTTATTAATTCTAAAGCCTAAGGTAACAGGTTTAATGTTACCTGAACAAGATTGAGCCGAGAATAGAACCTTGTGGAACCCCACTGAACAATGGGGTAGTTTTAGAGTAGAGTCTACTCCAATAGACTGAAAATGTCTTATCAGGCTATAAAGGGATGCAACTGTTTTTATTTCTAGGATATTTTTTTTTCAAAATTATCAGTGAAAAGCAACTTAAAGAGATTGTCCATCCAAAATGAGGTTCTATCATGATATACTCAAATTCATGTAATCCCAAACCATATGATATTCTTCTGGGTTACAGTTTTGGTTCCTATTTACTTTGAAAATAAACTAAACTGGTTGGTTACCAACTTTCATAGAATATCTTTTATGTTTCACACACACAAAAAAGGGGTTTAGAACAACATGAGTGAAGAGAGATCAGAGAATTTTCATTTCTGGGGAACTTCTCTCTAACACTTTCTCACTCATAGCTATTGTGTGGCTTCAAAATGTAATAGTGTGTATATATGTGATTGTGAAGTCATGCTAGTTTGATGACAATATGAGGATGAGTAAATAATGACAGAATATTTATTTAACAAGCGAATACATATTAGAAAATGAAAAAAAAAAAACTCACTCTGAATTCAGAGGGAGATGACACAGTGACTTCTGCCACTTCCCATCTATCAGAAGATGCCCCAGAAACAGACCAGAGAGTTGGACCCAACTCTCCATTTAAATGAACATGTACTGACAGAGAATCACCTGAGCCTGCAGACAGCCAATACCTACAAACAGGCAAAACATCTTACAGGACCTTCTAACGCTGTGAGTGTTAAGGCTAAAACAGAGCTTAAGAATGTGCCAAAGTCTGTCCCATAATGGACAGATGTAAGATTATCATCATACCAGAACTGCACACAGGACCCTGTAGATGGGCTATACTCTGGTGTTAGAAGATTTGAGACCTCTTGTTTCTCAACTTTGGCTCCAAGCACAGCCATTGAATGGCCTGTATATGACACAAATACTCTACGTGACATGGGTCTGTAAATGACCAAAAAAAACAACAACTTTTACAACAAAAATGGCTGCGGTACTCACCAATTTCAGTTCTGTACGTATGGTCTGCCTGGCCTCTGCTGCCATTCACACGGCGCCAGACAGAGCTGTCAGTCACATCGGACTCAAAGCCACAAAGCGAGGAAGACTCAAATCCACACGGGTCTTTGGGTGAGATATCACACAGTAGGACTTTAACTGCTGTCTTGTAATGTCTGATAATTAGATGAGATGCTGTGACTCACTGTGCTCCACACAAGCTCCTGCAGTCACTCTGAGGTCATCGATGGCTATGAATCCGCTCCCTCCTGCTGCTCTGTTCACTGAGAACTTCACCTGTACAAGAGAACAAGAATACTCTACTTGTTGGTCAATATGTTTAATAGTGGACTGAGATTTAGACAACATTTTAGGAGGCAGCTCTTACTCGATCAACATCTGGGGTGCTTATGGAAACTTGTGCGTTCATCCACTCAGAGATCTGCGAGCCTTTTCTTGTCCATGTGATTATTTCCATTGTTTTCTGAAACCAGCATTACTAATTTTTTATTATGACAAAAATAACTTTTTGGCTTGCTTTACAGAAAATATTATCTAAACTTTCTTTGAAACAACTTTTAAAAATATGACATTTTAGAAAATAAATCTAGTTTTATATAGCTAATATATTTTATATTTTATATTTATATTTTATATTTTAGCTAATTTATATTTTTTTAAAGAAATTAATACTTTATTTAAGCAAGGATACATTGAATTGATCCAATAATTTAATTTTTTTAATATATTAATATAGCATATTACTGTAAGTATCATGTAATATAATATATCAAAGTACACTGTAATAATATTTCACAATTTTACAATATTAATATTTTAATTAACATATCCATATCAGTTTTACTGTATTTCTTATCAAATAAATGCAGCCTTTGTGAGCATAAAAATATTATTTTAAAACATATATCCCATTGGCTAATTGTGATTTTTTATTGCTTTAAATACTATTAGAATATTGAGCAATTACTAAGAAAATTTATAAATACAGTGTCTACAAGAAAAGATAAAACAACCTATTCAAATATTTACTGCTATGTATAGTATACTTCTATGCAATTTATATTCCTTAGTTACAACATATTGAAAATACTTGAATGTCTTATTTACCGTCTCGACAAGCAGATCTAAGTTCCCAAGAGAAGTTCCTAACATGTAGTACCAGAATCCAATACAGATGTCAGTGCTCTGAATTATCATTGGTGTTGAAATGACTGCTGTCTCACTTTCATGTTCTCCAGACATATTTACAATAAGATAAAACCCTGCAAGAGAAAAGATATATGACATAAAAATAAAGTCTGATCTGCTCTTTGCACTAAATGGTGAAAAAATGAATCTTACCATTGTTGTTTTTTAGGGAGTGGTCATATAAAGGTCCTAGCAATGGTTCCTTCACCTGTCGTCCCATCTGACGGGCCCAGTCAAATCCATCATCTGTCTCCTGGACCCAGTCACATAATCCTACAAGCAAATCTGGAATATTTAGCAAATTTGTATATTTATTATACATCCATGTTTGCTAATTTGTCTCCTACCCTCCTGAAAGTTGCAGTCCATTGAGGACTCAGGTGGAGAGGTGGGCTCAGTTGTCGGTGCAGGTGTTGTTGGGGTAAGATCAGAGCAGCGTGTGTTCCTCCTGATATGGATGTCATCTAAAGCAATGACTCCATAGTCTAAGTATCGACGCACGGCTTCAAACACAATCTGCAAACAGTGAAGTTTAAGTCAACTACTGTCAAGTATGCAAAGTTGTGACATGTTTTTGTGTATTAGCCTATCACCTGGTGTCGTTCAGATGATCTGTAGTCTACAGCCAGATGGTGCCATACATTCTGCTGATTGCCAGTTTTATTCCACAGACAGCGTAGAGAAGTGGACTCGTTTACATAGACTGCTAGTTTAAGCTTGTCTGCAAAAATAAAAAATAAAAATATTAATTATATTGACTCAATTAGTCACAGGAATTAACTACCCTTATGAAAAATAAATATTTAATAACCCTTTTTGATCAGTGATTTTTTTATTTCTTAATTTGTTAAGTCTATTGGTCCAACTTTATATTAGGTGACCTTGACTACCAAAACATAAGTGCTTATTGTTATGTTAATATATTAACATTAGTTGAAATATTTGACGTTTCTAAGGTCTCCTAAGGGGCCCTGGATGCTCAGTTGAGAAACAATGCTTTAGATTATTCTAAAAACCCTCAATAATTGGGAACTGCAACAACTGGAAGTAAACTGTTACTGCTGCAGCCAAAGATTGCAAAAGAAGTGTTTGTTTTTGTTTTTTTGCAGAACACTATTCTCTTGCATCAGAAGCTAAAAGTCCCTAATAATTCATAGTCTAAATGCCACTTCTAGCTCTCTACAAAGATGCTCACCGCTGCCCCACATATTCATGTGGTACCAGAACTCCAAACAACCTTGAGATTCAGGCTCCATCACCTCACTCTGAAGATGAGCAATCTGATCTGTAATGGCTCCTGAGTCAAAAGCCATGTAGTGCCCTGAATAGATGAGAACCAATGGATGTTAAAACATATTAGCAGCCCCTTAAAGGTGCTGTTAGACCTGAATAAGAGCAGCTGGTTTATTGACAATTATGACACTCCAAACATTACAACCCTTTGGCACCTTTTACATTCCTGTGCCTCACATTGCCCTTTGATTGTGATTCATAGAGTAAATAATTACATAAAATGAGCATTATCCAGATACATACAGCATTTAATAAGTGCTGATATTTACCCATGGCAGTGTTGGTGGTGTGGTCAACCTCAGGAGCAAATGAAGAAGCACTGGTTCCAGAGGTCCAGCTCCAGTCAACACTGGAGACATTGACATAAGTATTCAACCATCCACACATGTCCATCTCAAAATCACAAAACCCTAAAGAAAATAATGAGCACTGGTTAATTTAGATTGTACATCAGTCACTTTGTAGTCAAGTCCTTTCTAAGCTGAATAGATGTTAATGAATTACTTTACTGCTTCACGATCTGAAGCAATGTTGTAATGTTGTGATTATGAAACTTACCATGAGGTGGGCAAGGGTCATTTAGGATTGTTAAGTCATCAATAGCAATATCATGCTTCTGATCATCTCCAACCTCTGCTTGAAATACGACCTATGATCCCAGCAGAAAATCAGAGGCTGAGACGTGACTGACTGCATGAATGAAAACTACACCTTTGTTTGTGTGCAGAATTCAAGAGGTTAGATTAGCTGGTTAGCTTTAGCACTTAGTCCCTGCATGTAGAGGCTATATAACTACACTTTTCTCCATTGACAGACATTCAAAAATACAGTATGCAATTCTGGCAATGCAGAAGTGGCCCGAAGAAAAAACTGTAGTGATTTTATATGTTGCTTGGCAGATTAATTGGCCAATAAAATTTTTTGGGCAACAAGCACTTCCTACCAAATTATTGTGTAACCTTGATCTTTGATGTTCCCAGATAGTATTTTGTGCTACATTTCTCATTTATCATACTGTACTTATTTCTTTACTTTATAAATATTAACAGGATGGCTGTATGTGTATCTGTAGGAGTGTATGCAAAGACACTTTTTTATACAGTATTAAGCTATAATCAAAAGCTTTGCCAACTGCAATAAGCCAAAACCTCCCAGTCATAGCATTTAATTCCCATTTTAGCAAAATGTGTAAAATTGCAAAAAAACAAACAAACACTTAAACATGTTTAACAACAGAAATATTTAAATTAAATAATTACAAAAATTTGGTTAAATCAGTAGTCTGGTGTTTAATTCTGCAAGAAGTTGTTTGCCACATGGAGGCTGACATTTGGAGATCACATGACCATTCCAATACTACACACATCATGTTGTAACCACCCAAATGTTGCACACTTTCAGTCTTATATATAAATGAATCATGTCTGCCTGCTTGTAGAGCAATGACATCTCGAATTATTAACTGAAAATGTTTGTTTTTATTATTAAAATAATTATTATCCTTAAAAAAAATGATCAAGTGCATCTTTAAACTCATCTACTCTCACCTTATATGGGCTGTGAGGACTTATGATCGTTGCTCTGCCATGTCTCCAGTGTTCTCCTTGATCTCCACTTGCACTCCACACAGGCATTTGAGATCTGCCACTGTGTAGCTCCTGGACATAAATGTTAAGAGAACCCACATCTTTTCCATTCATGTGGTACCAGAACATCAAACACTCTCCATGCTCAGAGGTGGGTTGACTGACATCCATCAGTATGCTGCTTCTGCTGCCTTCGGGGTACTTCCACAGCTGTGCACTCAGGTAAAAGCCTGTAGATAAAAACAACATGAATTATTATCACATTGCTTCTATGCTATTGTACTATGCTGTAACAAAGGTGGATATTCTGACCCTTATCGGTTTCTAAAGTGTGGTCCACTGCAGGACTGGGTGTGCCAATGGCCAGTTCCCCATTCGTTCTGATCCAGGTAAATTCAGTTGTAGGGTCAGGCTTGAGGCCACATAGAGAGCCTTGGAAGGTGCATTCCCGCTCAGCTGGACAGGACCCATTTATACTGCTTGATACCTGCACGTCATCTATGGCAATGTAGCCATCAGTGCCTTCCACGATTCCCTCAAATATAAACTATTGGATGCAATGCATGAGAGCACACATACTGTACATACTGTACATATCAAGGCAGGTATAGTGTGTATGATTCGGTACCTGAATTGGTTCTTTAATGTCTGCAAAACTTAGGTCCACAAAATGCCATTTGTTGCCTTGAGTTCCAGTCCTCATCCATATAAGCGTTTGTTTTCCATTAGCATGTTCGGTGATGAATCTGAGAGAGCCTTCAGCAGCAGTATTGTAATTATTATAATGCATGTAAATATGTACATCTACATTTCTTTAACAGAAATACATGTTTGGCTAGATTTTAATTGTATACATAAGAGTTTAAAGAAAAGCTACCTTTCTGACCAATTTTGTGAAGATTATATGTTAATATTAATAGCATGGTATTTTATGTGTG
This sequence comes from Enteromius viviparus, assembly GCA_032353835.1. NCBI lineage: Eukaryota > Metazoa > Chordata > Actinopteri > Cypriniformes > Cyprinidae > Enteromius > Enteromius viviparus. Next base: position 8,839,214 of record JAUCNO010000663.1, read on the forward strand.
CAAAATGTGTAAAGGATTTGTGGTCAGTATTAATGTCCATCATTACTAAATTACTAATTATACTAATGAGTACCATAAACATGAAATCAAGATTGACCTTTTATACTTTCTTGTACATGTTTCAATGTTTCTGGTGTTACTGTGCATCATTTGTTGGATTATGCCATGAAATCTTACACAGACCAGTCAATTGCGGATGGATAAAATCAATTCCAACTCCTTCATCAAAGAGCATTATGGGAGATGTCATCTAAACTCACCAATGCTTCCACCGTAGATTAGATACCAGAAGCTGACACATTTGGCCTGCTGTGGAAAGCTGATTAATCTAGCTGTTTTAGGTGGTTTAGAGGACCGTTGTGTTGCTATGTACATGAAATAGCCTGCATGAAATAAATATTTGTTTACGTTAAAGTAAGATGAATTCTCTCAGAAAGTAAACATTTTACAAATATTGTGCCTAATAAATTATTTTTAAAAGACAACATTTTTATAACCTTTCACTCTTAAAATCTTTAAACCAATAAAATAAGTTAACAATCATGCTAAGGTTACAGAAACATACAGTATATCAGGCAAAATTATGTAATTCAGTGCAAAACTAGATTAGAATGAAATCTGAAGTAATGAGTACTACATTTTCAGCTTCACCTTCACAGGAATAAATTACATTTTCAAATATATTATAATAGAAAACAGTTATTTTTAAGTTGTAAAAACATTTTACAATACAACTATTTTTACTATATATATATTAATTTTATAGACCTTTGATGAGCATTTGAGACTTCTTCTGTAAATAACTATTATTTACATATCTATCATTATCTATCTATTAAATTATTATATGAATATCTACCAGAACCAGTGGTGTGATCATGTGTAGGTCCCTCATAACCAAAGGGAGGGTTCTGTCCATCTTCTCTTTTCCATTGTAGGTCAGTTGACTGGTCATGAAACCAGGAACAGGCGTCTTTCTCAAAGTCACAGCTGAGCTGATCTGAAGCTGTAGGAATGTCTCCCTCGGCACAGTCTGTCAGTTTAATGTCATCCAGCATGATATCCTGATTTCCAATGTATACAGGCTCCACAGTAAATGTAAGCTGTGTTTATGAAAGTGAATAAGAAAGCATTAACAAGTGAAGAACAGTTTATGCAAATACATTGGTCTTTAGAATATTAAATAAATGCAAAGTAAATCATGATTAAGATGACAATGCAAGCAGTGCACTACCTTTGAGCCCTGAGGAAGATTACCAAGTAACAAAGAAGCATTTTCCCAACCATCAGTCTGGCCCTTTTTAATTGACCATAACTCTACAGTTGAAGTGTTTCGGATCAAACTTAGGGAAAAGTGGGAAGATGTACTTGCAGCATCATGGAGATGATACCAAAAGCTGAAATGTTAATTTACAAAGCTTTACTCTTATTATTAAGCATAAATAAATAAATAAAATAATGAAAAAAGATGATGGAAATAATAATGGTAATTATACAAAACAAAGTTTTTAGAAGTATATACAGATAAGCATGCAGTAAACCTTGACTTAGAACTAATTGTTTGTGCTGCTTATGCACCTTATCTTGCATCCGAGTGCAGTGACCCGAGAAAGTGTGTACTCCAAAACTGCTGTTGACCAAAAACCTGAAACATCACCTTCTACATGCATAACTCCACCTATAAATAATACACAAGCCAGCATATAAACTTCACATGATATCAAATCAAGTCCAACGATTTGAACCTTGTCCAAAGGCCTACCCCAAGGTGATCCAGTGGTATGGTCCACACCGGGAATAGCACTGACGTTTGCCAACTCCTGACGCCATTTAAAGGTATCATAACTGTCGTCAATCCATCCGCATGCTTGCTCCTCAAAATCACAAGAGCCTGTGAGGAAGGATCTTTTTTATATTGTAAATTTTGCATTGCATTGTTCTGTTTATTTGCATGTAATACTACAAAAGAATGTTACAGTTATACTGGATTAGTTTTATAGTTTTATATTTTTACATGACAAAGAATGTGTTATTAGAATGGGAAAACATAATCAGATGTGATAAGAGTAAGGGTAATAGATATAATACAGTAACTACCGCAGAACTCTACATCTGATCCATCTGCACAGTTGGGGTGGAAATCACACACTTGCTCCATGGAAACACAGTCTTGAGAATCAATACATTGGAAATGTCCATCAGGACAGGAGGCCAAGCCCATTGAAACTGCTTATAAAATGCAAAACAGAAAAAAAGAAAGTTAATTGGGCATTTAGCATTTTTATAATTCTATTTTATTCAAATGTATAGCAGTGTCAGATAAAATAGTATGCACACAAACATTTAGTAGCACACACTAAATTATTATTATTATTATTCTCAATAAATTATTATCACAAATTATTATTATCACAAAATTCTTATTTTTCATTAAAAGCATAAAAAGACTCAAGGAATAATGCAGCAAACTTTGCCCTGATAACATCTACACACTTTTGACATTTCTCAATCTCAACATGCTACTTTGATTTTTTTTCTTCTAGTATTAAGATATTTTAAATGACTCCTAAATACAAATTTAAACAGGTATATCCAATTGTTTTACTGGAAACTGCGAACATTAAGGAAAGCACTTCATAAAACCACACATTATAACACAAAACAGTCATAGAACATAGGTGGTCCTGATGACCTTCCTGTCCTTTACCTTGGACAGGACACCCATCTATGCTATAGAAAGGAATAGATATAAAACGAAAACATCTGGCCTCACCAAGCAGCAGTAGAAACAGTCTTCTCATTTTAAAGAGAAGGCGGATGAAGAGGTTCTCAATAAGCTACAGTTGCTCCAAAAATCTCTTGTGGAGTCAGTGGAACAAGCTGCAGAGACTAGAGATCATTCCTTATCTAGATCATTTATAATGAGGGATGCTTATCAGTGTATTTTAAAGGCCAGTGGACTCAACAACCTCGAATGTAACTTCTCACCTACCTGCTTTTTATTACTTCCTGAAGACTGATAAAAAAAGCATACTGTACAGCAGTGTTACAGTCAGTACTAATAGCATGCCAGCATCTGTTGAAAATGGGTCCTTATTTTTTCCTTTAAGTACTCACCTGCTGAGAATAATATTTAATTTATGCTACTATGTATGTATATATAAATATTTTATATTTCAGAAAGTATTAAAGATTAAGGATAAATCCTGCAAAACAAATATTTACTGTACTCCATGATATTATGGTTTACTGCACTAACCAAGGTTGTAAGTTTAAAAGGCATTAAGTCATGCAGGATTAAGTAGCACTAAATAACTGGATACTTTGGGCCCTTGCAAAGCACAACCATGATTTCAACACAAGCTACAGAGGTGTTGAGCAAGCAGCACTAGATACTTACATCAACAACGTGTCTGGAGGGAAACTAGTTCCAAGAAAGGAATCTTTGAACATAACTAATTGCAACCTTTGACAAGTCTTACGCTCCTTGGCACATTAAATGGCACAGCTGATGCGATTAAGGTGTATAAAGTTTAGATTGGTGTGGGGAAAAGGGTAATTCAAAGCAGTTTAACATAAGGCAGCAGAATAACAAAACATAAAAAAATGAATTGGTATAAATACTTTCACAAGGCACACAAAGCACAAGGAGAAAAGTAGGAACCCATGACCACTAGTAGCGGCTGGGGAAAATTTCCAAATTGTCATCGCTGTCAAATTCACCACAGCTGGTTTGCAAAAAAAAAAAAAAGAAAGAAGTTATTTTATTAGGGAATGTAAAGGCAGTTGATAAACTATTGTATAGGGGAAGTTGCCATGGGATGTTATTCTCATTTTAAAAGAAAAAGGAGAGAAAGATGAAATAAGTGACATTAAATAGGTAAAAAATTATATATACAGGTGCTGGCTATATAATTAGAATATCTTCAAAAAAGTTGATTTATTTCACTAAGTGAGCGTTTTGCAAATAACGCATTTCGGGAGGAACGCGATACGATTTAATCCCACACAGCTGATGGCTCATCAGCTAATCAGTCCCCCTTACCAACTTCCAATCACCTCTTTTCCCTTTCACTATATAAACCCCAGATTCCATTCCATCCTCCTCTCGCTCCAAGCATCCCACCACCTCCCCTTCTCCACCATTATTCAGTTCACGTCCTCCGGGGGGGCAGTACGGGACCGAGCCGAACTTCGAACCCTGCCCTCACTAGGGTTCATACCACTAGGGTTCATACCACTAGGGTTCGGGGTTCGCCGTTCTCCCGGGCTCGCTCCCCTGACAGCACGCCAAACCAGCTATTCTATTATGAGGAAAGCGTGAACTCTTGAAACTGTTTGCTGATGTTTTGCAGATTTGTTCAGAAGAGGAAAGCAAACATTTGGCGAGAAATCTCTCCATACAATGCATTTCCTGGAACTCTACACTAACAATGACACAGCATCGATTGATTTTTTTTTTTATCTCAAGGCCAGAGAGTTCTGACATATGTCCACAATTTTTATTTTCGTAAGTAATTTTCCAACCAGCATTGCCCAGAGGTTCACAAGGTGACCTCGTTTTCTGAAGAGAAAAATTCTCTGTATCTGAGGCAGTATGCCCTGCCTGTCCTGTTGTAAACAGTAAATAAAAATACATTCTTGTGATGTTTTCCTCAAACCTTATTTTTGCTGGCCTTCCATAGACGTTTGCAAAAAAGCAAAAAAAAAAGAAGAGCCCTGGACCGAAGCTTTCTCTTTATGCAAAACCATGCAGTCAAGGTCTGTCTCTATTGAGAATGCAATAAAAACATCTCCATAAAGTGAAACGATTCATATGAACTGCGATTGACAACAGATGTTTTCAATAAATACCCACATGTTGTGGTTTTCCAGTGTCAGTGGGTCAGATTATTCAAATGACTGAAATGAATGAAAACCATGAGATTTTATTTTAATTGAGTAAAACAAAAAAAAGTTATCATCCATTGAATAAATGAAATCTCAAAAGCATGTTGTAAAGAAATATGCAGCGGTTTGGGAGATCATCAAAGAAACTCGGCTGAACATTCCCTGCAGACAACTGAAAGCTTCAGGGGGGAAAATACAATGCATAATAATAGCTAATAATAATAAAACGCAGAAGGGATTCTGAAAATCACAGTATCTGCCAGTCACTAATACAGACAGAGAGATACTGCAAACCATTTCCAAGGATTAAGATAATATTATTATTATTATTACCAAGGAGAGGATTTATGGTACATGAAAAGTCATTATCTTCTTTTGCTAAGTTTTTCTAAGTCCTGGGATGAGCTGCACTTTAATACATGGCATGTGCCTTTTAAGCAATTAAGCATTAATTAAGTGAATTGTTTAGATTATCAAAACTGGTAGCGTGAAATATTTACATTAATAGAACAATTTTGTAAGAGTCATTTGTTCACAGTTGTCACGTCCCTGCTAAAAAAAAAAAAAAAAACAACAACATAAAAATCAATACATTTCCCATTATTGCAACCCAGGCTCATTGGAAATAGTGCCTCTACATAAAATTCTGCCACCCCCGTAATTATGTACCTTACTGCACGTTTCGCCGCAGTTTCAAAGTGAAATGTCCACAGAGTGGCCCTAAAACACATGTTTAAGACGTAACTGTGGCACGTTTGTATTATATTGTTTTTATAGTTTTATAAACCTACCCGATAGTGGTAACAAATGCAAAAGTAGTTTGAAAATGGATTTGCTGATGTAGGCATGGTATTTTAACTTCCTTATACTGATTTGAGAGTTTTGTTGCACAGGATTCGACAACAAAGTGCAACGCCATATCACGTGAGCTACCGAGTAAACCTACTACTACTTCGAGCTGTGATAAACCAAACACAGCCGATGACTCACCTGGGGGGTATTCCAGAAAGCAGGTTATGTGACATACCCGAGTAAGTTTAAGGGTAAGTTAGTGGATAACCTTAACTTTCAGTTCCAAAAACAGAGGTAACTTTCTAAGTATGTATGTAACCATAGGAACTTACTCTCTGAAGATAACCTGCTCGGTAGCAGGTTATGTTCCAGGGTAAGTTTGT
>JAUCNO010000663.1:8848958-8865856 GCA_032353835.1 Enteromius viviparus
TGATAATGTTCAGTGCTTTGCTACAATCTGTATTGTTAAAAGCGCTATATAAATAAAAGTGACTTGACTTGACTAGTACCAAATCTATGTTGTTTAAATAAACGTATTCATGCCAAAATTGACAAAATTAAGCTGACTAAGACAGAGATGATTCCTCTTTTCCAAAGAATTTTTGTGACATTAGTGTTTCACCATTTTTGAGGAAAGAGACATGTGACAGGATGTGATTCTGATTGGAAGAGTCGGACCAGATAAAGGCAGGTCTGCATGGGCAAATGTGAGACTGCAAAATCTCAGCCAAAGACTGAGGATGACACTTGAATGAACCTAGCAGCACCACGAAATATCTTTTGCATCAAGATGAAAATAATAACAGTTGCGATTTTGCTCGTATTACATCTAGCAAACAGCTTTGCACAGTCAGGTACTGTATGTCTTTTTCTTTAATCAAATGGAAAAATAAATGTCAACGTTTATCGTGCTTTTTGTAATTGCAAATAGTATTATTTATTGAGAAAATGCAATAGCATAAATAACTGAATTCTGCATCATCTCGTCAAATTTTTGTGCAGAAGGAAACTTTCTAATATATAATGTGGATTATAACAAATGCATGAGCAGCTCCCTGGAACGACTGTCCACCTGTGACCCATACAGTAACTCACAACAGTTTCGCTGGACTTCCAACAATCGCATTTTGAACACTTTCACAAAGAAATGCCTTGGAGTAGGAAGTAAAACTGTGGGTAAAAAACTGCAGTGGCTGCTTTGTAAAGAGGACAGTGCTCTGCAGAAGTGGGAATGCCATGCTGATACATTGCTTGGCCTAAAGAACGAGTCTCTGTACCTGGCTGTAAATGATATTGGTGTGCCAGTGATCTCTAAAGACACTGGAGCGAAGAGCAAATGGACAATTCATGGAACACTGAACAACATTTGCTCGAAGCCTTATGAAGGTATGTGTCCTAATGTCTCTTGTTAATGTTTTCTTTTCCATGCAAATGTGTGTTATTTAATTAGGGAGTAAAATACTGTACAACTAAAAACTTGATAACACTGAATAAGGGTGAAATAAAACAATACTTTTATTTAAATGCCATTATTTTGACTTGCAAACAAATATAAATCCAAACTATTTTTGAAGACTTAAGTTGTTTCTCTCTTAATCTTTAAAGGAAAAAAGCAAAAAAAATTGTGAAGTCTACAAAAATACTGAACACTACAAAGCTTGTTTGTATTTCACGAGTTTTCCAGAAGTTCAGTGGTCTTTGTGTAAACAGCTTAGACTGGTCTTACAAGTTAGTCATCTGTTTTTTCTTTAAGACTAGTCATAACTTCTTCTTTCTTTTTTTTAATCAGTTGCATAAATACACAGATTTGAATCTGAATAGTAAGACCAATTATTCTTTGGCTTGGGAAGTCTGAGCATACTGTAGTGGTTATGCTAATGTGTAACTGACAACTGGATGCAATCACAAAAAAAATAATGATAATTATAATTAAATTATAATTAAAAACTAAATTATTAAATCTTACTGTATGTACTGAATAAAATTATAAAAAATACATGAATGTCATTTGTTCTGATTTACAGGCTTTAAAACAAAATCAAAACATTTCCAAGCACCCTTGAAACCCGAGTACATTATGTAGCTGTATGCATGTCAATATACATGTAGTAGTTTATTCTGATTGGTCAATTTTTGCATCCATATTTGAATATTTATAACTTGGTATGATTTAACTGGTTTGTTTGTATATACTATTACTACCCTTTATACCAATGCAACTGTTTTTAACATTGATCAGTTCAGTTGTGTTTTGTAGATTGTCTAACCAAAATGTGCTATTTCATCTTTAACTGGATGTGTATATATATATATATATATATACTGTATATATATATATATATATATATATATATGCATATACATAAGCCTAGTCTTAGACTAAATGTAAATCTAAACTGTTTCAACAGAAAGAATCTTGCACTGACTGATCTTAAAACATGTCAGTGCCTTTGTTTTGTTTTAAGATGCACACAAGTAATGTTTTTTTTTCTAAGACATGTTTATAAAAATTACTTAAATGTCTTAATTGAACTATGACCTAATCCTGGTTTAGGCTAAACCCTGTCAATGAACTGGGCCGAAATTTGAGCAGAATCTGATCATTTCACCAGCACTACAAATTATGGTTAAAATAACAGATCTGCAAACTCTTCCATTTTATTTTATAGAACTGTACACCATTGATGGGAATGCATTTGGGCGCCCATGCCAGTTTCCTTTTCTTTATGAGAAAAAATGGTATGCAGATTGTACCACAATTGATACAGAAAATCGTCTGTGGTGTGCTATTGAGACAGACTATGGTGTTAATCAGCTGTGGGGCTACTGCCCAACATCTGACAGTAAGTTTATTTCCTATTCACTTTACATTCAATTGTTACCTGCATGATCAATTATAAATATTTAACACTACAATTGTTATATGTCTATCACTAAAGACTAATAAATATGATATACTCTAACAATAAAATATTAGCTTGCGCATATTGATGATTAGTGATGATCTGCAGATGCTCACTGGGTCAAACATCCTCTGACAAACGTCTATTACCAAGTGAATAGTGGGTCGGCCCTGACATGGTACCAGGCTAGAAAGAGCTGCCAGCAGCAAGGTGCAGAGTTGCTGAGTGTCTCTGAACCTCACGAACACACCTTTGTAGCAGGTACAGTCCCATCGAAAAAAGACTACAACAATTAATGTAATATTGATGTATGTCTAGAAATATCCAAAGAATAAAACATTAAGAAATCTGCCTTGTGTAGGAATTGTCCAGGTGTCTCAAAATACGCTATGGACAGGACTCAATAAATTAGATCCAACCAGCGGATGGCAGTGGAGCAATGGACAGCCGTTACGTTATCTGAAATGGCTCAGTGGTAAGACTGTCTTTCAGTCAAATGATTGGGTCTCATTGAATTAATGTAGCTTAAATGGAAGAGCATACCAACAATATTAGTTTGATTACCAGTAAACAAACAAAGATATACAAAGGAATGTGTACTTTAATAAATCTGCAGCATGAAGTGAGAGACCTTCACGATGCATTTATTAACTCTATCCTAGATATTTTAGCCTGTACCGAATAACTAAATGAATAAATAAGCAAACCAAGCATTGATTATAGCTATATTACTTGACTGAAAGGATCATTTCATGCTTTATTAAAGGATACCCAACCACACAACCAGGCTACAGTTGTGGTGTCTTGAAAAATACTTTTGGTTCTGAATGGGCAAATGAACCATGTTCTGAAAAGCATGGATATGTCTGCCAAAGAGGCCATTCTGTTCCAGCTCTTCCTCCAGGTAGACTTCCCAGTCACTCTTTGTTTTTTTATCATATTGCTTGTCATGATTTTTCTTATTCTTTTTTTAATCACTTTGCTTTTAACTTTTTTTAGGCTTGTATTTTTGTTGTGATATTGACACTGGTGACAAGAATTGTGACATTTCTATCGTATCCAAAATGTTGGTACCCTATATTGTACTGTATATGGTGTTTGTAATGTGTCATCTTTGTCTGTTTGTGCAGTGGTGGACACTGGTTTTTGCCATAGCCCCTGGATTCCACATTCAGGCAACTGTTATCTCCTTCATCGCAGAAAGCAAACGTGGCTGGAGGCACGAGACTCTTGTCTGCGGGAAGGCGGAGACCTGCTGAGTGTTCTCAGCAAAGAAGAGGAAAGCTTTGTCATCACACAGCTTGGATACTGTATGTATTAATAATTAAAGTATTATAACAAGAGTGTTGCATAGAATAGAAATCACCCCTATATAAGGTTGCAAGTCAGTCCTGTACATCTCCATTTTCAGCGAAAACAGATGAGCTGTGGATCGGTTTCAATGACCGTAAAAGGCAGATGCTGTTTGAGTGGAGTGACCAGTCTAGTGTCCCGTTTGCTTCATGGGAAGTGAATGAGCCAAGTCACAGTGCTGTCTTTGCAGAGGACTGCGTGTTAATGAGAGGAGAGGTAAAAACTTCATTAGTAAGAAGTAAAAAGCATTTACTAAAACGTTAGAGAAGCCTTTTTAAATTCTAGTTGCATAGTTTTTCTCATAGCTTCATGGGTTGCTGAACTGACCATTTGCGCATTGTTTCTAATTTAGGAGGGAAAGTGGGCCGATGAAATTTGTGAAAAAAAGTACGGACTCATTTGTAAAAAGAAGGCCAGCTCTAAAGCCTCAAATAACGACACAGCTGTCACAAGCCCAGGATGCAAAACAGTATGTATTGTATGATTAGAATATTACTTGAAATTGTAAACTTATGTCTTCTAGTTATGTTCTTGTTCATCAGTTGGTGAAATGTATTCACTGACAGCTGTCTTATTTTTTAAAAAGGGCTGGACCAGGTATGGGTACTACTGCTACATGCCAGGATCTGAGACTAAGACTTTTGAAGAAGCAAAACAGATGTGTGCAAAAGCCGATTCTAAACTGGTTGATATTTCATCCAGGTCAGTTCTTAATGCATTGGCTAAAATCTTAAAGCATTAAAAAACAAAAGTTTTGAAAATGTGTGTGTAAAATATTTTATACTTAAAAATTATGAACAGCTACAGTTATTTTGTGCCTTACCAAAGACTTGATCTGTTTTTCCCCATTAGAGTAGAAAATGCATTCCTTGTTAGTCTAGTTGGAGCTCGAGCAGAGAAGCACTTCTGGATTGGACTGTCCAATCAGAGGGATCGGCACACTTTTGAGTGGACCAACACTAAGGAAGTCTCATATACTCATTTCAATGCTGGGATGCCAGGTACTGTACTCAATGAATGTCAATGTCAATGAAATTATGATGTTTCTGATTTCTTATATTATAGTGTAACATTTTAGAAAATCTAATTTTTTGTCTTTAAAAAATTAGGAAGAAAACAAGGCTGTGTTGCCATGACGACTGGACTTATTGCTGGGCTTTGGGATGTGCTCAGCTGCTCAAATAAGGAAAAATACATCTGCAAGCAGGAAGCCGATGGACTAGTTACAACTCCAGCCCCACCAACCACACCTGCTTTGGCCTGTCCTGAAGACTGGGTGCCACTTTTGTCTAGAGACTTTTGTGTCAAGGTGAAACAGGCTTTTTAAGTTATTTCCGTGATGAATTTAAACAAAATAAAGACAGATTGTAGAACATTTTCTAGCTTATTGTGGAATCAGAAAGACTGATTTCTCTTTCTGGCAGCATTATAATGTACCTAGGAGCCAAATGAAGACTTGGGATGAAGCTCTTGATTTCTGCCGAGAAATTGGCGGTGATCTCCTGAGTGTCCGTAGTGAGGCTGATATTCCTTGGAAACGAGGAGGGTAATATCTACAATTCCTTTTGCATAATGACACCTAATGCAAAAACTTGTAACATGTAATTCACAATAATTGCTCATTTTAAGCCATAATCCAATGAATATTGTATTTGATAAACCGTGAAATGGCAGATGAGCAGAAACGTCACATGACTGAAAACGATAGATTCATTAATTAATGATAGATAAATCATAAATACACTATGTGGTTTTGCTTTTAGGGCGTATCCAGCATGGATTGGTTACAGAATGTACGATCCCGCTCTGGGTTTTGTTTGGAGTGATGGTTCTTCGGTGAGTTCACAAAGATTTTGCTGAAAGACAAGAAATTCTAAATAGAATTCCTATTTGATGTAATTTTTTTTTTTTTTTTCTAAATCTACTATATTTTAGTCATCCTATCAAAGCTGGGCAGCTGATGAACCAAACAATATGAACAACATTGAAAACTGTGTTGAAATGAGAATTTCATACTGGGACAATGATGGAGTGTGGAATGACATAAACTGTCAAGACAGAAAGGACTGGTACTGTCAGATCCGAAAAGGTAATTCTATCATCACTCAATTAGAAAATAAAATTTGGTCACTTTATGTTTGCCTCAATAAACTCCTAATTTGCTGCTTCTTAATAGTTGTTAATAGTTGTAAAGTTAATGTATTTGGTAGAATTTGGAATGTAGAATATGTGCTTTATAAGTATCCTAGTAACAAACAGCTACTATGTTAATAATAGCCATGCAAAGATGCAACTAGATAATAGTGAGAATCGATCAATATAGGCTACTAATGTGTCACAGAAAATTCTAATTTAATTAAAAAAACATGACAGCTATCTTTGCTTTGTCTTTAGGAAAGATACCAAATGAAGTGAATATTACAGAACCAGGTAAGTCTTAAACTTGCACAAATGTTTTTTTTTTATGCTTTTGTCCCACTGATGGGAAAAAAATGAGGAGCTTAAAACATTGAATTATTTTTATTTAAGTTTATAACGAAACGGAGGACGGCTGGATTCAATTCCAAGGTAGCCAGTACTATGTGTCTCAGTACACAGCAATTTCTATGCACGAGGCACGGACATTCTGTAAGAAATCCCATGGTGATCTTGTGGTTATCAATGATGAGGACGAGCGGGTGTTTCTTTGGCATAAGGTATGATGGCTGAGTTACATTTTCTAGCAGTGTATTTGTGGTTTATGTATCACGCAACATGCATGTTTGTATCATTTCTTATTTTGAATAGGTTTTCTGTATAATTTAAATGAAATAACTATATAACTTAAGTGTTGAACCTTTTTCTGTGTTCCAGGCTAAAGAGTCGCACGGTGATTTTATCATTGGTTTGACAGTTGATCTGGATGAGACTTACCAGTAAGTTTAAATAATGCAAAGCAGCATTCTGTGTTTTCTTGCAAAAGAACAAATGAGAAAATCCTTTCTTTAATCTATAAAGGTGGATAGATGGGTCCCCTGTAGTGTTTCAGGCTTGGGAAACAAATCAGCCTGCTTTTAAAAACAGTGAGGAAAGATGTGTGAAGATGACCACATCTCAAGGTACAGCATGTGTTATTGAGCACTGATAAATTTGGTGCAGAAATGCTTCTTATATATGATCAAATAACTGTTGATACATTTGATCGATGGCATTAAACAAAAAGTATTTTGACTGTTACAGGACTCTGGGAAACTATGAACTGTGGTGAAGAATATAATTTTGTTTGTAAGCGAAGCCAGTCGCCTCCAGTGAATGCCACGGTGGCCCCTACACCAGAACCAAAAGGAGGCTGTGCTCCTGAGTGGAAAAGCTTCAAAGGAAAAGTAATTCTATACATAATTCAAGATTATAATATATAAATAATTAATTACAATAGTGTGTTACTATAAAAATTATACCTTCAGGTTTTACGTTTAGACATTTTTGCAGTGTTTATGTAGTTTACGTCAGTATACTGTATATAAACAGTTTTGCACCAGATTGTTCTATAGCTCAAGGAAATCTCACACAGAATGAAGCTGTTCTTATCACACACACACACACACACACACACACACACATAAAAGTTTTTGCACTCCTGTAATAGATTTTCCAATGCAACATTTGTAAAAACTGTGTTACGAATTGTATTTATGGCAACTGATGGTTGTTTATATAACACATTACAGTGCTACTACATAAAAGAAGACATGAAAACATGGACTGAAGCAAGAGAAGTATGCAGAGAGCTTGGTGGAGATCTGACATCTATAATAAATAGACAACAGCAAGGTAAAAACTTGATTGTTCAATTAATGAATTAGCCAAATTAGTTGAATGCTACTCAAAATTACATAAAAAAAAGATAATATTTGGATAGATAGACCTTAGTCTAAAATATGGAACTGCTTTATCTTGATTAAAAAAGTGTATTTATTTTGATTTACTTGATCATTATAACATACTGCATGTTTTATTTATTACATCCTATTTGCTACAGCCTTTTTAAGCACATTGATTAGAGATAAAACCACAGACCTCTGGATTGGATTCAGCAATTTGGCAAGCGGGAGGTTCAAGTGGACAGATGGGAGTACAGTTTCATTTACTGACTGGTCCAAAGGAGAACCTCAAACCCATGTATGTATCCCTGCTTAATAAAACCCGCACTCATCCTAAATATGTATTGGTATAAATATGGACTGTTTTATAGTTATTTACTAAAAAAAACCTTTCCATACTCGCAGTGGCATTCATACTATTGGACAAAATATCACTATTCGGATGAACAGGTACTGAAACAAGCTGAGATTATAGTATTCATTTTAGTGCTAAAAGTAGTGGCTTCAATAGAGTGCTTCTTTTTTAAACAGGAATGTGTTTTTATGAGCAAAACATCAAGCTCTGTCTTTGGCAAGTGGGTGGCAACTGACTGTAATTCGACTCATGGTTTTATCTGCAGTCGTGGTCTTGGTGAGTACAGCTGAACACAGTGGACTGGCAGAGAGATTGTAGATATCTTGCAGGCTTTTAACGTTTTTCATATTTTGCTTCCATCTTTTCGCATGTTTAGATCCTTCTATTCCCCCAGTGCCTACTGAAGTTCCTAAAACCTTTGTCAATCTCGGAAATTCATCTTTCAAAGTGATTCAAGAGAATCTAACGTGGAGTGAGGCAAACCGTCGCTGTGAGGCAGAGGGGGCTCATTTAGCCAGCATTCGCAATTTGATAACACAGGCTTACCTCGAGTTACAGGTCTATCGGTCACAGCTGCCCATGTGGATCGGTCTCAGCAGTATACAGGTACTACGCCAGAGTGAGAAAGGCAAAATCATGGCATTGGAATTAATTTATGAGGAGTTTCTTCGTTCTGTGGGATACAAAAGCAGATATTTGGCAGAATATAAAGGCTGCTGACTGTCATACAATGATAGTGAATGATTAATCGCCGTTTATTGACAAAAGAACATTTTACTTTGAGCATTTTGCGGAAAATGTAAATGTAAAAGAGTATGTTTTTAGTCTTTTAAAGTGAACTCTCTGTATTCTACTATTCTGTGTGTGCTATGTTGATTACTAGGCCTATTCATTATCTGCAAATTGCATATTTGCATTTAACAGACGCATGGATATTTTCAATGGGCAAATAACTGGCACATGAATATTGAGAAATGGGCTCCTTCTGAACCACGGCCAAACCTCCCTTGTGCATACATGGACATGGATGGAGAATGGAAAACAGCTCTCTGCAATCAAACCTACTACAGTGTCTGTGAGAAAACAACAGGTGAGATACACAAGTGTGTAGAGAGCAAATAATAATTATGGATATCTTTATGATCAGATTATTTAGACTTTTAGAATGCATCGGAAAGCTTATTATCCATCAAGTCCTAAACACAAGCATTCTTTATATGTCAAACAAATCAGTTGAGTGAATGATTCTGTCACTCACCCCGAAAGCCAGTCACTTGTTTTGTTTCTGAATAATCTGAATGAATTGATTGAATCAATGATCCCGCATTATATTTATAAAGACACTTTTCAACACCCACATAGCATGTCAATGTTATCTGCAGAAAGTTTGAGTTAAATGCACACTTGCAAACACACACAAGCTTTGTGATACAAAAAGGTAAAAGCCAATGCACATCCACACACTGAAGGAATAATACTATATCAGCTTGTTAAAATCTCGTTGTGACGTTCTCCACAGACATTCCCCCGACTGTTCCAGCACAGCTCCCTGGGCACTGCCCACATGTAGAAGATGACAGTCCAGTGAGGTGGATACCTTTCAAAGACAACTGCTATACGTTTGTGACAGACTTGAAACCATGGAGCAGAGCAGCTAGACTCTGTATGACATGGGGTAAGGATATAAATATATGTTAAAAAGCTGTTTACTGCACATGGCAGATGCAAAGAACAAAAGAGTAAGAAAGTTTGCACTTGGGTTTTCAGGAGCAACTCTTGTCAGCATTAGGGATGAAGGAGAACAGAGGTTTATAGAGAACAACCTCATGCTCCTTGAGAGTTTCAAAGACTTTTGGATAGGGCTTTTCCAAAACCAGAAAGGTAATACACAAAATATACATTTATATACAAGAATCTCTTGTGTTTTAACACTTTTCTGGTGGCCCAGAGTTTTTACATTGATCGGAATGTCTCAAATAAGTGTTGGTTTTATATGAACTCACCCTGGGTTACCTAACTACGCAGGTCACTGGTTATGGTCAGACAATACCGTGGTAGATTACACTAACTGGGCAGAAGTCAATGATTATGAAGATGACTATCATGACCATTCTTGGAATGCTGAGTGTGCATTAATCTCTACCAAAACAAAAAAATGGAAAAAACTGCACTGTGAATACGCAGTATTACCATTTATCTGCAAAACTTCCAAAGGTACGTATTGTAAAATTTCTAAATAGTATTTTTTGTGATGTTTTGTAACTTAGGAAGTTGTGGAAGTAGTCATTTTTACTTGAGACATTTGTATTTCATAAAAAATATGTCCTTGTTAAATAAAGGCAGGTCCATATATTGTGGGAATTTACCCTATTTTTTTTTTTTACCCTATTTTCAATATTTTAGAGAAGACGAAAATCTACTCCCTGGAATTAAACTTGACACAAATAATAATAATAATAAATTGGATAGATATACCTACTGTTTAGAGTAAATGGGAAATGATCAGCCTGTTTGTCTATATCATTTGTCATTTAGATGTTATATATAACATTGTTTTTTTTTCTACAGTAATAAGTACAACCACTGAGGCTGCGAATAAAGGTAATATTATGACTTATTCTTAAAGACTTTACTTGCACATTTTTTGTGCGTTCAAAATCTAATCAAGAAATGTCAAGAAAACAACAACCTCTCGACTTTAAAATAGACTGATTCGTAAATATGTATATGTTATATAATAAAACTGCAGTTTGATGATAAAGTAGTTTAGATAAGATATAATTTTCATCTCTTATTTCTTCACAGGTCCTGATCCTCACAAGGTGAACGGGGGGTTGGCTGCGTTCTTGAGTATTGTAGGGATTGGCATTCTGGGAGCTATAGCTTTCATGTACTACAGAAACTCAAAAAAACAGTTATTGCCTACATTTGAAAACCCTGCGTATAATAACAGAGATCCTGTTTATTCAGATAGTAAAGATAACAAATCATTGATTGGCAACATTGAGATCGCTGAATAGAACTGTGTTTTATAATGTCCAATTACTTGTATATATGTAACAGATAGTCAGTCTATTATTATCTTGAAACAAAATAAAATACAATAATAATAATAATAAAAAAAAAGAAAACTATGACAGGTCTCATCGGGTTTACTTTGCCATAATGGCTATATGTTAACCTGCTTACTACATGGCTACTCAACCAATATTGCTTTTTTTACGTAGAAGAAAAGTAGCTATGTAGAAACCAGCTGTTATAGGTTTAGCAGTCTTTATGCCAAAAATATCTAACTGCAGAATGCTGTAAATGAGCTGAAACAATGAATTATTCCAAAGAATCCAATAAAATTCCATTCTTCTGTATAGTTTTTTTTTTCAGACTGTCTGGATTTTTTGAGAAGTTTGTGAATAAGTTGAATAAGAACTAACTTTCTCTAAATAAATATTTACACTATCTATTTTGGATGAAGTTTAAGGACAGTGTTGGACAACAATTTAACTTTTCAATTTTTAGTTTTTGAAAATATTATGCCCTCTTTCAATATCAATTTCAACCATAAGGAAAATATAGTTGTTCCTGAAACACATTCAAATAGCCTACAGAAGTGTGTTAAAAAAATAGGAACTGATTTTATATCTGTGTTTAAAAAAGTCCTAATAAGGTCCTATTAGTTAAACAGTTAAAATAAAATAGAAAAAACTTTCTAATTATTAAAATCAAAAGGTGAAATTTACATGAACAGAATTGATTAATCACTTCAAAGGATTTTTCATGGTTAATGTTAACTGAAGTAGATACCTGATTAAACAACACTGTAAGGTGAAACCTGAATGCACAATGAGAGCCACATGTAGGAAAACAACGCACAAAAACATCAGATGGTAAATCATACGTGTGCATTATTTTTTTAGGAGGACGTTTCAAAGACAATATACAGTCAGACCAACTGAACACAGAAGTACATCTATGTTACAGTGCAGCAGTTTTATCAATCCAGTATCTACAAAGGCATTTATGAGGTATATACAAATGCATAGAAACAAGTTTCAAGCTAGAGTGTTGTCACAAACTAATGCATAGAGTACTCAGGAAACATAAAGGTATCAAGTGAAAATAAACATCATGAGAATATGAACAGATCAGGGATCATTGCCAGCTTCCTCTTTTCATTTCTAACAAAACAAATCTTGTATCATGCTGTTGTAATAAAATAGTTGTTTTCTAAATCATTGTACTTATTTCTCTCAGGACATTTGAGTGTGCCTTTGTACTTTATGAAGTATGAAACAAACATTTGAAAATGATAAATACATTGGCTAAAATGATCTCATTGTATATATTATAAATATAGAACAGAATGAAACTGTGTTAATAAACATTAAAAGTGTTTTTTTGCATGAGAAAATAACAGTATGTATAATAGTATGGCTTGTTGATGTGATCAAAGTGACAAATTGTATGAAATGTACTGAAAAAAAATTGGATTGATTTTTGTGACAATCTACAAAAAAGGGCCAAACTAAACACTGAACTACTGTATGTATACATTAAAGACAACATGAACTGAAATATGAAAATAAATATTCTGCTTTGAATCCCTCAGATGTGTCAGATTATGGAAAATAGGTTGCAAACAGTATTTATGCTGACTTTAAAACTGCTCTTAGTGTCACTAAACGCAATTATAAAACATACTGATTTTTCAGACAGGCACCTTGAACACTCCCCCATCTGCCATTGGTCAGACAAATACATAATACTGATGACAGCTGTTGCTGTCAGGCTGGTTGAGATGGTCAATTTGTGTGTGTGTGTGTTGTGCCAGAGTCACATTGTTTGCTTTTTCAGTTAAATCAACCTAGAAATTTGCATAACAGAAAATATTTGATCAATTTTTGCCATTTTACGTAAATGTGCAAGACTTCTGATTTATTAGGTGAGATAGGTAAATAACTAAAAAAACAAAAAAGTGTAAAATTATTTAAAACAAAAATTTCTTTGAAATGCAAATCAGCACATTTATGATTTTTGATCAATTAAAATAATATAAACAGCATAATGGATTGTTTTTGTAAAGCTAATATAACTGGAAACGAATGACCCACAAGTCTTGCGCCTTTCAATAACAAATGGCAAAATAACTAGACTAGACTGTCATTGTTTGAATGTTGGTTAAAAACAAACCTTCCAATCCTTGAGGTGAAAAGCCCAAGAGAGAAGTATTTGTGTGCCTTAATTCGCATGCAGCTAATAGCAGCACAATGTGAGTGCATAATTAACCCATCTCATCCCATATTTTTCTCAGACATGAAAATATCAAAACGATGATTTTTGTGTTGCAAGACCCTTATTATATTCTTCATATTTTACATCTACCACTAGTGTAGCAGCACGTTGTACAAAAGGCCAACTGACAAAAAAAAATAAGTATTCAGAAGTCCAAAAAATTGAGTTATCTTTCTCAGGGGTGACAAATAAACATGGCTAAGAGCATAACAGTAGACACGACCAGTTTGCATATGTACATATCAGGAAACAGGAACAGTAACGAGCAAAGATGTAACCACATGATTAGAAGGACCTATGTGCTGAAATCTTGTAGTAGTCAGACCCTGATAGCAAAACACGAATCTAAAGCCCGAGGAACACAGAATTATATGAATGAAAACTGAAAATCACGGAAATTAGATGTGGATCAGAGAAGGAGATAATGCAGCAGAATGGATAAAGATATAGAAACCATGTTGTCCTGAGTACACGGTAGCCAGCATTTCACATAGCAGCATTAAAACAACGTCAACCTCAGCGATGAATGTACATGTCTTCAGTCCACTCCTCTGTCTCGACGCACCTGTCCCTGTCCCGCTCCCGCCCCTGGTAGTGATATTGATTGTGGTGCGGGGGAGCGTAGTGGTGTGTTTGTTTGTGCGAGCGCAACTGGCTCGACTGTCTCTGTTGCCTGTTGTGCTCGTTGTGCTCCAGCTCATAGTCCTGCTGGCCGTGGTGGGAGTAATCCGGCTGAACGTCTGTGGTCCCGCGGCGGTGGTGGTGATGTCGGTGGTGGTGGTTGTGATGGTGGTGGTTATGGTCCCTTTCAGCTGTAGTCCTATTGTGGTAGACATCAGTTTGGTCAGGGTCACCCTCGACCGGGAGCGTGCGCCTGCTCCGGGACTCCGTGTATGAAGCAGGAAGCAGCTCCATGTCGGTGGGCTGCTGGTGGCGCACGTGGTGCTGGTGTTTGTTTTGGGGCTCTGTTGGTCGGCTGGTGCTGGAGCGGTGGTGGTGGTGATGGTGGTGGTGATGATGGCTGTGTCTCTTTGGCTCGCTACGAAGGAGCCTCTCCTCCTCCTCGGCCTCCTCCTGCACTTCCTCTTCTTCCTCTTCCTCCTCCTCTCTAGTCTCCTGAGCCTGGGGCTGATGCTCCTGCTGGTGCTCTTGAGATCCTTTTCTCTTGGTGGCAGATGTCTTCTTACTTTTCTGTTCCTCCTGTATATGAGATACATGATGTGAAATTAGAGTTTGGTGGCCTTTAGACCATGTCTGTTAACTTTTAAACAGAAGCAGACAAAAATAGAGTGCCGAATTTGGGCTCCAGAATTAAAAATCCCATTTGTTTTCTCTTATTATTTTCTCTTTCTATTGGCGAACAAATAACTTTTAAACCTTTAAAGCCAGGCCTACTGTGATCTGCAAGGTTGTTATTCAGTGGAATATGCTTTTGTTGAAGTCGTGAGACCCTCATTATGTCATCTTTTTTTTAGATAATCATGTTTATTTGCAAAAATCCTGTGCTGCGTCCAAAATCGCTTACTTCCCTGCTATATAGTACGCGAAAAACAGTATGAGAGGCGAGTAGTATGTCCAAATTCATAGCATTCGAAATTCAGTAGGCGAGTAGTACTCTGATAACCTACTACTTCCGGCCGAGTTCTGTAGCAAGCATACCATGGACACTTTCCTATCCCATAAGGCTCCGGGAGAGGAGGCATCATATAAAAATAATGACGGAAAGTGGAGACGTGGCTCATTTTAAGTGTAAGCACCTCAGGAAGAAAACATTGTTTATTGTAAATAAATTACACTTGTTTAACACAATCTAAATAAACACAATCTAAATGACTTGAAAGTTTAAATTGTCGCGCTTTTGTGACGACGCGTGACACGTGACAGTACGTCCATAGTACGTCCAAGTTCCATTCATACTACTCACATTCATACTATATAGAACGTACTGTTTTAACGGTCAGGTAGTACGGTTTTAAATGTAGTACCTACTTAAGCAGTATGCGATTTCAGACACAGCAGTAGAGAAGCACTACATTACCCATGATTATGTAGACACAGCTCCACCAATCAGAGAAGTAAATAACCAAAGACGCTACAAGAACTACAAGCATGGCACTTCTGCCCTATTATAAAGTTTGCTTACAATACCTAAGACAAGCTAATATTACTAATACTACGAATACTAAGAAGTAGTACAAACTAGTTGGTACCGATTTTACCTCAGAGACCACCATCTCACTCAGGAAAGGTCCTTAAAGCTCAAGTCTTCTTTAAATTTCCAAGAAAGTTTAGTTAGAGGTGGGGAGGAAATTGAAAATGTCACAGAATGACACACTAAGACTTTGTGAAGCCTGCAGATGTTTATGAACCAGTTGTAATTTAGGACGTTCTCAAAAGAATGCACGAGTTAACAAAAACAAAAAAGGTTAGAATGTGGATTAAAATTAATGTATAGGAGAAGGAATAACTGCCTTGCCTTGCCATTAATGAGAATATAATACTGAAACTCAGCATCATTGGTTACTGTATAACATATACTTGAGATGAAATGTGCGGAAAAAAGTATATGGTCTGTAATTTTCAATCAAACTGTAATTGTTACAGTTAATTTTTCAAAAAATTTCTATTCAATTTATAAATTGATTAATATGATAAAAGTGCAAATAATGCAGCCATGGTGAACTAAGGAGACATATTCAAAAACATTTACAAATCTTACTGACCTCAAACATTTGAAGCACTGTGTGTGTATTTACTGTCTTTGAACATATTTACCTAGTGAGTGTCAGAAAACACACGTCTAAAGAGCTTTTCTTGATTTGTTATAGTCTGCTCCTATGTTCAATCTCAGTACTTCATCTGGAGTGTGTCCAGTACCTTAGCAGGTGTGGGGCTGGTGGGGAGTGTGTTTTCTGCCAGTTTCTCCAGCATGGGGTTGGGAGGCTCCATTTCAGGAGGGTGTGTAGCTCTCCAGTAGGCCTCCAGGTAATCAGCGATGTGTTCACAGGCATCTGACAGCTGGTTCTCATCCAAGATGACATCGAACAGTTCCTGTGAGAGAGACCAATTAGTGACGTCACAAAAATTGTAAATATAAGTGACAGCGAAAGGAAGCATGCAACACATGATAAAGCTGGGAGGCTAATCTAATCAACTACTGCCTGGGTGCCTTGCAACATGATCCAGTGTAAAAATACCAGTCTCTTGGTAATCAGAACAAGACAGTTTGTGATTAAGCCTCCGGTGAGACTTGGATTAGAAACAAGGCAGTGTTAAAAGGAGGCCATCAAAGAGTTTCAAAATTTGGGTAAAGAAACAGACTTTTATTTTATTAGAAGTTTATCAGAGGTAATACAGTGAGTACGGAAAGTATTCAGACCCCCTTACATTTTTCACTCTTTGATATATTGCAGCCGTTTGCTAAAATCCTTTAAGTAAATTTTTTCCTGATTAATGTACACACAGCACCCAATATTCACAGAAAAACACAAAATTGTTGACATTTTTGCAGATTTATTAAAAAAGAAAAACTTAAATATCACATGGTCCTAAGTATTCAGACCCTTTG
>JAUCNO010000663.1:8881079-8894543 GCA_032353835.1 Enteromius viviparus
CAGTTAGGGGGGAAAAAGGAGTTTTCCCCATAGCGTCTAGCAAGACGCAGTACGAGTGAAATGTCGAAAGGGAACACCAATATTACATCTAATGATCTCCAGAATGATCAACAGAATACAACAGAACAAGCAATGTAGTTCCACTGCCAAACATTTGACTTAGATAAACTGAAACAAAAGCACATTGTGCAACCAGTGTCATATTATGGGTAAATTATTCTTATGAACTGGTTCTTTTAAGTGAACACAGAGCAATTAGTGTAATTCAATTCCTGAATAAATAACTCAAATGAATTTGTTCTTTTGAATGAATCAAAAACATATAGCACAAACAGTGTCATTCCTTTCCAGACAAATGACTAATGAATCAGTTCTTTTAAATGAATCAAAAGGATAAAATGTAACCAATGTTGTTCCAGTCCCTCAAATGACTCAAATGAACTGTTTTGTGTGTGTGTGTGTGTGTGTGTGTAGTGCAACCAGTGTCACTATATCCCCCGCGAATTACTCTAAAGAACTTCTGCTTTTAAGTGAATCAAAAGCATACAGTGCAAGTAGTGTAATCCTGTCCTAAATAAATGAATCTAATAAATTTGTTCTTTTGAGTTAATAAAAAGCAAACAGTTTAACTGATGTAGTTCCACTCCCAAACAAATGACTCGGATATTCTGGTGTTCAAAGTGAATCAAAAGGGTAGTGTGCAACCAGTGCAAACCAAATCATTTTTTTTTATTACTACAAAACAGTCAGAAAGACTGCAGGAAAGCAGGTTTGATGAATCAGTGGTCAGTAGGACTGGGTATCAAGGTACCGACCTAAATGCCTCGATACAACCGAATATCGAAAAAGGGACATTCTAAAACGCTTAACGTTAAAAATGCTTAACGTGGCTAACGCACCAAAAAATCTGTCAACCCAAATTTCTGTCAGACCTTTGTTCAGTAAAGTTAATCAATAAGTGACTTACATTTTAGACATAATATTGCTTATTTTTGCTGAATTCTGCCAACGACAAAAGTTCCGAACAAAGATCATAGCACTGTTTTGCGTCTCTGAAAAAAAGGATGGTGTTTACAATTGAATGAATTATTCAGTGAACACTCATTACCAGAGTCAAATGCTTCGTTTCTGAATGAATCAGTAGTTTAAATTAATTAGTTGAATCTTAATGACTCACTCATTAACAGTCACTACTGTCACCTACTGGCAGTTTTAATTTCACATTTTTCACGTTTTAATTATTTCAATTTCAGTATTCAACGTTTAAAAACAAACAAACAAACATTAGGCATTTTTTATGCATCTGTGGCTGCAGTTGCATTCATGTCCCTCTAAGATACATAACCTGTGTAAATAATCTTAATGCTATTTCAGATGCCGATTCCAGAAATGTTTTTTATGTTGGAATTAAAGACACTAAGTACCAGATGTAGTGCTAAAAATACAAAATGGAAGAAACATATAATAACACAATCTTGCTACTCAAGCTGTGTATGGACACTATATATATATAAATATAGTATATATGCTTCTTTTCCATTTTGCACTTACTTTTTCTTTCAATACTCAAGTACATTTAAGATTAAAAAATACTTTTTGTATTTAAGTAACACATTTTAACAAATATCACATTTAAGACTTTTAATGAAGTAATATTCTAAACAGTGACTTAAATTCTACCAAAGTCATTTTTGGGTAAGATATCTGTACATTTACTTGAGTATGGTTTTCAGGTACTTCAGGTAAACCACTGAACCAGTGTCATTCAATTCCGTACAAAAACAACTGTTAATGTAATCTAATAGGAACTAGAATGGTTCCTTAGTGTAATTTGAATCAAAATATTTATTTCTTTAATATTCAATGTTTTCTTGTTCAAACCCCCTATACACTTGCCAATAGATTGATTCACTCTATATGGACCGTACACGACAACATTATCTATAAACATTCTGACAAGCATCCAAGCACCCACACATTTAATGGTTGTACCTCAAACACACTCGCAGAAATACCTACAAGGAAAAGCAAACAGAGGCCCTGGAATGGATGACCATAACTTGCCCTGTACTATACAGGGCTTTAGGGAGGGTCTGAAAAATGGCTAGAGTGTCATTTTCAACAGGCCAGAAGTGACTGGTTGTGGTCCAGGATATTCCCAATGAAAAAATAATTAGTCAAACAGTCTAAATGATTTACAGTAATAAATTTACAGGAACACACAACAGCCTATACCTATGGTTTGTTAATGTACAATGGATGATTGCGGTTCTAGTCAAAACCTCACAGTAGACACGCTACAGATCTCACGATGGATCAGAATAGAGAAGTGCTGCTTTAACACTGTGTGTGATGAGGTTGTTAAGCTGTGGCAGGAGACAGAGAGAGAGAGAAACGCTGAGGCCTGCATCTACGCCTGTGCAACAGCTGTGTTTCATTTGGACTCAGGAAGTCGCTCAAAGAAAATTCCTTTACTTCTTTTTTTTTTTTTTTTTCTCTGTACCTGCTATAAGACCCACTCACACTTGCCCAATGCAACACAACACTTGTGATGGAAATTTCCATGGCAACAAAAAGACATTTTCCACACTACACACAAAAAGCAGTCTTTGTTTGAGTTGATTTTTGGTTTGGTGCACATATAAAAGTGATTTTTCAATAGCTTTCGGATTTCCTACGGCCTCTTAAACAACATTTTCCCTAATTTTTTTTAGGAGTACTGGGTTGCTGAATATACTATAATTGAACTATTTTGTACCACTACCCAGACTTGTCCTCCAAAAAACACACTTGAAAAATCATAAAAGATCTTCCAAGGGAGGTTTCAAGAAAGTATATAGAGGCCTTAAGCAGCCATTACAAACTAGTTTGCACATTTACAGTGGGTGACTGATTCATAATTATGTTTATTTAAGCCCTCCATAATGTCCAAACATTTAAGCAACAGTTAAAAATTAAGCTGAGAAGTGAACCCTTCTGGGTCCAATCAGAGTTCAGGCATTTCTGAAAAACAATTCTTTTGCCATTTGATAATAATTACAGCCTTATCTGCTTGATCTGAATGCAACAAATGTGCAAAAGCTATCGAAATAAAGTACTTCTTTTCATAATTTCATTTAAGCATTACCTCAACTGATTTCATGCTGGCTATTGTTTCGTGACTATACAAATGTGGAGGACATATCATGATTAAAAATGACAGATTGGCAGCCCTGAAAGCAAACGGTTTAACAAACATGATCAACTAGCAACAACAGACCCACTCAGTCTCTTAAGATGAAGAGCAAACAGAATCCTGCAGTATGTCATTCTGCTTTATTTCAACATAAGAAATCGATGAGTTTTGTCATGTTAAAAATATTCTGGATATCTATCTCTGTGTGACCACTGCCAACATCTGGAATCATCACTCACAGTAAGACGCAAATAAAACGCAATTTGCATGCAATTCCATTCAGTTGTGTAGCATCTGAATTTTGTGAATCTGGTGCACATCTCTGGATCCAATCATCATGCCCCCAGCGTCCCTCATTAAAAGCCCCCTCTCTGGAATGTTAACAAGTAAGCGCTCTAAAAAAGGGGTATAACTACAGAGACAAATTACTACACCATTATGTTTGTAAACCTCTGAACTGTACTGCTCCACACCACTAGCATGCAACAGTAACATTCTTTCCCCTTTTTTGACAGCAAACAGGTTTATAACACTTTAAATAGGCACAAGCATCTGGAGCTTATTACACAAAGGAGAAAAAAAAAGTCCAAGGATGCAAGAGAAAATTTGATACATCATCCCTTCATGCCAAGGACTGAAGAACAAACATCTAAAATGTCAGCTCAGTTTACAATTTAGATGCAAGAAAAACTTCTTTCCTCAAAGAACCCTTTATATTACTAGCTTCAACCACATTTAAAAACACCACCATGGTACAGAAAGCGTGGTATATTTTAGCTTATGAATGGCTTGAATGTGCCACCAATCCTGTGTATCCGTGTGGAAGAGGTCTGGACCAATTAAAACAGCACAGCCCATTACGCTGGAGCATTTTGACTGAGCGAGATTGAATCTTCATGGAAAACTACACTGAGAAAAACCATGCACTCATGGATGGGCTACAGCGTGAAGCCTTTGTTTGCATGTTTACTTGTCTCAGCTCAAATATAATCAGACACATGCAGTTTTGATACAAACAAATCCACAGCAAGCGATTAAAAAATAGCCTTTAAGATTTCTGGATCCAACAGGTTTATGTTTTTATGACATCAGCAACAAAATAAAGGCAGAAATAGGAATAAATCCTCTGTGGAGTTCAGAGAGAGGCAATAAAGTCTTTCCTAAGACATTGGCACAATCAGTGGGACACGTGTGGGCTGTTTTCAGCTCCACTTATTTCCTTATGTGATTAAGGCCATGTGCAGTTTTAGAAATCCAAAGAGACTCTTGAAAGAATGAGATGACATGGAGAAAGCGAAAACAACTCCGAGAACGGGATAACGGTCTTTTGAGATAAATTCAGCATATTTGTGCTGCTTAGAATGGAGAAAAATAAGACAAGAAACACAAGCATATATGTTGAGCCCTGTATTGTTCAGTCATCTGCATTGTATTACTGTAGAAAGCACAAGCTAAAGAGGAAATCATAAAAAGGATGTATGGAAAATGTGTGGAGACAAAAACAGAGATAATTCACGGCCAGCCAGACAGGCAGATCCCACTCAGAATCTGAGACAGGAAATCAAAATCCGAGGCCAAGAGCCTCTGGCTAATGAGCTGAAAGAGAGATTCTGCTCTTGATATTGGTCTACTGCACTAAATAAATGCAAATACCTTTAAAACCATTCTTTTCCTGCTACATTTCCCAATGGTTTAAACAGTATTAAGCATATAACTTAACTTCATATAAAGTCATACATGACTGGGTTTTCATTTTCTTATGTAATGTAACATCTGTCTTGGTGATTGATGCAGAAAATTCTATAAAAACCATAGCAAGAAAACGTTGGCTTTGCATGCAGAGTGTTGCAACTTTTTTTGGAGTGAAGTCGCACACGCTCACCTTGTTCTTATTCCAGCACACAATATGTTATTTTTACTGCTGTTATTTTTGATTGCACAATTTCAATGCAAAGCAGCTCTTTTAGTCTAGGTCTACATCTTGAAGAACATCTTTACTTTCCTTGAAAAGAAGTAACATTATAGTTGCAAACGTCTGGTGTTCGACCTCTTGAGTGTTCCCATTGCATTTAGTGGCTTAGTATTAAGTGGGATACAGCCTTTCTTTTCACTCGCAAACAAACCAAAGTAAGCTACATTCTAAATACACTGAGACAAGGAGATTTTTATTCTTTAAAAACATTGTTTTAGTTATTAGACTGTATCTGTATGTGTTTAGGCTATGCAGTCAGTTTCTGCCATATCCACTGTAGTATTGACGTGAGTGTCAACCAATGCCAAATGAGTTTCAAATAAACCAGCCATATGGAGAGAGCTGAATAGTTTCACACTTATGTACACTATGGCATCTGGTTTCCTTAAAGTATAAACACATGTTTCATTATTAACCCGTAACATTACAAACATTAGGCCATAATGCCATTATATTTAATGGTATTATATTAAGTGATCAAGATGAACGACTGAACTCATCTGTGCAGTGCACTCACCAGCAAAACATTTAAATAATCACAATCTCTGAGTACTAACTATCTGCATCACAGAGAAAAGCAGAAACACTGTGCCCAAAAATGTATGAAAATTGTAAATGAGCAAAGCCACGTTCACACCAAGCACGAAAACGAAAAAGATAAAGTTCTAAAAAAAAATAGTTTTTAATATTAATGAATAGCAGAGGCCACACCACAATGATAATGGCACAGAGAAACGATGCAGTGTTGGCAACTATTTTCAATGAAAAGTAGCTAAATGTTGCCAGATGACGTCACGTGCTAATTTGCATATCAGTGACGTCATCACGTAGTATCTGACAAGCGTAAGCCTGTCATGTCTCTACTCTCTAAGGCGCCGTGTATTATATTATATCAAAACATTACATCCAGATGCACAATAAATAGGTTCTTATTAACATATTACTTTGAGTGATGACGTCAAAATAATTAATGTTTTCTCAAATTGAATGGCCATCTCAGCAAAAGTATTATTTGAAATATGTCCATTTAGATTTGTATGAAGAATACAGTTGACTATTTGTAAAAGTAATACAAGCACTTTTTGATAAGTATTTTTTATTTTTAAATATAACACTGATAATGAACAGTTACATTCAGTCACAGCTTGTGTTCTTACTCTTTATAACTTGTGAAATTAACACATCTGTGAAAGTGATAACAATTATAGCACTATTGGAATTTATTGCTACCTAAATTACCAACAATTATACATTAACAGTTATGAAAAACAATTTGAGCTAGCAATTTAACTTGAATGTGATATGTGTGTGTTAAAAAATTGCTAAAAGTAGCCAAAAGAATGTTAAAAAAGGCTAAATTTGTTGCTAGGTGCTATTTGAAAAATAAGTTGCTAGGGTAGTATGAAAAGTTGTTAAATCTAGCAACACTGAAACCATGTAGTTGCAATCATTTTCAGAGCGATTTTTTGAAGCTGATTAACAGCCAATTAGAATCAATCCTGCTATCACACGCTAGAGAATTTAAAGCGGCAGACGCGTCTGAGCTTATAATTAACAGACGCTATTGTTTGCTGGTGTGGAGGGAAAATGTAGTTATCATTTTCTTTACAGTTATTGTGATTTGAAAATAAAAAATTGAAAATAAAAATACTGACAAGTGAAGTGCTAAAAATATAAAAATAAAACTATACCACAAAAATAATATTAAAATAACACTGATCATAATAGAGACATGGAAAGTTGTAGGAAGCATGTTATTGTTTCATACGGCATCTGCATTCTTTATACATGCAATTAAAAATAATATAATTTTTAATTTACATTTTATTTGCTTAGCAGATGTCTTAATATAAATCCCAAATTTTAGAATTTAATTTTTTTGGTTAAAACCGAATGTATTTTACAGTACGGTGCATAGTACGTACTTAATTATGCAACATAAAGCAGAATTCAAACACAGTTAAACTTAACAGCCTCAAGGTTAAAACATTTACTTTAAAGAGAATCCAGAGGGACTTGTATAATGACCTCAGCTATAGAAATCATACTATGAAATAAAGGTTTGCTCAATCTTTTATAGTTCTGGTTTTATAAGGAACCGAGAGGAGAGCACACTGCTGGGGCTAATGAAAAGAACACCTCCCACAAAGGTACTGTTGCCTGAACTGATTTTCAATAGGGCTCATTGGTCTTGACAGTACTGTGATGTCATCTAGATGTATCCATGGAGATTCAAAACAGCCCCCTCATTCAGAACACTGTAATGTTCTGGAATCTGGCCCTGAACTTTCATGACACCGAAGGGGGGGGCGGCAGACCCTCTGACCAAGTGCAGATTATTTTTGGATCTAAATGAATGTGTTCATACCTCTCCTTAGAGACACTTGATCGAATGATAATTGAATTGTTATGTACATGTTTCTTCAATAAACATAGCAAGCAAGTGATAAGAGGGTGACCACAGACCAAAGTCATATTATACGCTGATTTACAATATGATTCTGATGTCAGCTAAAAATGATGACTTTCAGTGAAGAGGGATTTTCATTTTCCTGTTTTCTGTGTGCATAATTATGGGGTGACATTGGTTTAATATCTGAAGTCTCGGAGGTATGATCTCATTTTGTCAAGAGGTTTGCCAAAAAACATGTTTGGCAACAAAAAGTCAAGAGAGACCCTTGAATACAGTAAATTACAGCACTAAACAATGATCTTCCATGAAATAAATGGCACAGTTCAGAGTCAACAATTCCTTCATCCATATTCAAACAGAGCATAACACTTAACGCTTTCTTCTTCTTTCCTTTCTTAAAGAGACAGTTTATCCAAATATCTAAATTATGTAATTATGTACATATGTCATTCCAAATCTGTATAATATTATTTGTTCAATTCAACACAAAAGTAGATTTTCCTACTTTTCTGTTCTGTCTTGCCATATAACAACACAAACATGACAAAAACATAATTAAATGGATAGTTCACTCACCCTAACATTGTTGCAAACCTGTATACCTGTGTACCTGTCTATGTTTCGTTCTTATGTTGAACACAAAAGTAGATATTTGGAAGAACAGTTATTGGTCCCCATTGATTTCCATAGTAGGGAAACCATCAACTGTTTGCTTACCAGCATTCTTTAAAATGTGTAGGGACCTATAATGTCCAGTCGTAAAAACAGAATTCTGCATGTTCTGCATGTCTCAGCCACACATTTTAATTTACTTCTGTAACACACATACGTAAGCGTGCATGACGCTCACAGTTTTTAGCCCCAATATACAAGTACATGAACATAACCTCTAGAACTGCTCGGAAAATCACTGAGTATTTTACAGCAAACTGTGACATAAATGTGGGGTAAACTGTGACAGTAACATATTACTTAATGTAATGTTAGTATTACTGTTAATAGTCAAATTAATATTATTAAAACATTCTTTTTTTCGGAATTTAAGAAGATTTTTTTTTCTTAAAACATATTTCATAGGGCCTTGAAATCAAATGTTTGTTAATTTTTTTTTATTGTAAAGCAATCTTCTTTTATGGTTAGCCTATGAAAAAAAAACCATACCGGTTTGGAATAATGAGAGGATGGGAGATAGATTTGTGTAAGCAGTGTTACTTTAGCATTAATTACATACTATTATAGTATTTATCATTATTTTAAATTCGTTTTTTGTAAGTTTTGGTGAGTAGTTATTGTTTATATTTAGTTTTATTTTAGTTTTAGTAATGGAACTTATTTTAAGTTAAAAGAACATGCCACTATTATTGAAAATAGGCTCATTTTCCAACAGTTGAGTTTTAGCGCTTTCAAATCCATACAGACCAGACACAGATTGACTGTATGTTTTCGAAAACAGTAAAACTCAACTGTTTAACTCTAGGGGACGTGGAAAATTAGCCTATTTTCAAAAATAGTGGCATATTCTTTTAAAGTTTTTCATATATTGTTCATATTTCATTTAATTTTAGCTTTATTTCAATTAACAAAAAATATTTTACACTTAAGTTGTACTCTTACCGGCCTGTGTTTAGAACTGAAAATGAAAAATTGTTAGTCACAGTGTTGGTATATAGAGGACCCTTTAAATACTTACAACTTTACCATAAAGATGGCAATCAAGAGCCCAGAATGTCGGGATGTACCTCACACAAAATTATCGTATGCCTTCAAAAGG
Source organism: Enteromius viviparus (assembly GCA_032353835.1). Classification (NCBI taxonomy): domain Eukaryota; kingdom Metazoa; phylum Chordata; class Actinopteri; order Cypriniformes; family Cyprinidae; genus Enteromius; species Enteromius viviparus. The sequence continues at coordinate 8,890,411 of JAUCNO010000663.1, forward strand.
CTTGAATATGAGTCGCATGAATAACTTTCATGATATTTTTTATGGTGTTTTTTGTTCTTTTGGAGCTTGACAGTCGTGGTCACTGAGGACTGTGTAGAGTCTTTTAAAAAATTCCTTGGGTGAACTTTTCCTTTAACCTCTTTATTGTGTATCGAATGTTCTAGCAGGGGTGCAGTCATCTGCGCTGATGGGAGGAGTGTGGGTTGGGGGGATTGGAGCAGGAAAGGTTCATGCTAGTGGGTGGCCCACCGCAAGGGCTGGATCCTGACTCAGCAATCAAGGCTGTTCTTTACCGCAGCAACTAAGCTTAGCCTGACATAAGCCAGAAGAGCGTTAGAAAGCTCCATCACTTTACGCAGCCAATAAAACCAACTGAGCACTTTAATAAACTTCCATGCCAGACATGCTTGACACGTCATAGAACAAAGAGCAACAAACACCAGGACAAACGGTGCCACTCCACCCATTGTGTAAGTGACTAAAAAACACTAATTACGTTTTGAGACATAAAAAACTAACTACAAAACCAAATGGATGTGTTAACACCACTCAATGGAGCCATGTCCAATTAAACTACAGATGTACCATGAAGAAAAAAAAACCTGTGATATCGTTTAAAGTAATTACTGTCCAATTGTCAGCCATCAGAAGAAGAAGTCCTCTAGCTTTTTCGCAATAATTTATTATTTATGTATTCCTATCTGAGTTAAATTATACTTTAAAAAGGTTGAAAAGGTAACCCGATCGAGAATAATACGGTGCATCAGTCGTCATGACAGCCAAAGTAATCAAAGTCTTAGAAACAAAGGCACTATGCCTCTGTCTTGGCCAGTTCTGCAAAATGGATTGCCAGTAAGTAGTACTCAGAGTCGAGCAAAGAAAAATACACATCTTTCTTTCACTCTACCTTTCTTTTTTTCAGGCCAGGAAGCACAGAGTTGATTTTGGCAGAGTTGGAAGCCAAAAGACTTTCATTAATACATCAGACACTGCCCTGCACTCGAGGTCTTTCTTTTATTGGTAATGCCAAAAGAAAAGAGTTGGTCTCCATCAGTGACATGTATTGTTTTTGAATGAACGCCAGACCTTGTGTTGCAAGGAAAGGCACAGAGTCCATCCATCATTTAGGTGTGACACCGTATCATATGGCAGTATGTTATGGTGGCTAAGAACATCTCCGAAGACTGGACGGATGCTAACTTGACCCTTTGAGTCAAACAGATGGTTTCTTTTACAAGCTGAATTTATATCTATTTGTCAAGAGTGAACAAGGAGAAATTTGGTAGCAGTCCTTGTTTATGCGAGGAGACCACCACTCCCGATCTGTTCCCTTTCATACAAATGCATGACTACTGAGAAGCATGAATTTAGTCAAGGCCTTCAACAACAAGTCAACTCAGCATAAACAAGCAAGATTTACTCTAAATCTTTCTCGTCAGTATGTAAACTACATTGTTTTAGACAGAATTGTTCAGCTCAGATTTGTGTTGCTGCTTATCTCCACTTTCTAAAGTGTCTCCACCACTCAAAGCTCAAGCAAAGGTGCCTATAAAGAGTCAACTAGCCTGACCCAGTGTTGACCCAAAGCCTCTCCAGAATCCTTACAGCTCATGCCATGAACCTCCTGCTGGGAAGTGGTCATTTATGCATCGAGTGGAGGGGGGAAAAAAGTCTGTTCTCAGTTGGAGAACTTTGTACCATCCTCCTAATCCAGGCTGGAGCAGGATTGAGATAAGGATAAAATCCTCCAGACCCCCCTGTCAGCTCACTCCACAGACCCTGTGGGCTGAAGGACAGACAAATGTTCTTTCTCCATCTACCTCCATCCTGCACGCATACTGAAAACACACCAGCAAGTCATGTTTCAATACAGAACATCAATGCATGTAGAACCCTGGAGGGGAGGAGGTGCATACTCTGAAAGCATTCTTCTCTAGTAATAATAAACCTAAGCTAAATGAAAAACACTCGCTCTGACTCAAACATATACTATATCACATGCATCTTCACTATAATACATGTAAACAGCAACAGTCACACACTGCAGCAACTCTTTTCCTAATCAGTGATTTAAGAGAAGACAGATTTTCAGTCGTGTTTTCAAAAAAAAATTACATTTCCTTTATGCAAAGGAGGTTTGCTTACTGCAAACAAACAAGCACTATACCCTGAAAGATAAACTGTTCTCAAGATGAAGGTTCTCAATAAAAAAAAAATGTAAAGCATAGCCAAATGAATTTCTGTATTTCCTTACATCTCTAAATTCCCCATCCAGGACTCTTTCCCAATGGGATTGAAAACCACTGAAAAAACATATTTCCATGTCGATGGCTTATAAAATGTAAAAAGGATCTCTTCTGTTCCACTAGGATAAAGACTAACTTTTGCCAACTATCTGACAGCACTTTGATATTTTGAGTGAAGGGGAAAATAATCAATTTAATAGTGAAAATGTGTTAAAATCAAACCGTGCAGATCCAAACAGACAGCTTTAACTGTCTGACATTGCCACAGTTTCAAGGAGCTAGTTTCCAACACTTTCAGTCCACGAATGCACTAACTCAGCGAAAAGGGCTGTGCTGGGATGCAATGTCTCCACTGAGAGGACACATACTTCTACATGGACCCCGCAACCCAAACATTCTTTCACCAAACTTCCTCACTCATTCCCTACACCCACCTTACACCCGTAAAGCCAGGAAATGAGCCTGCATTACAAGAAATACATCTGCGACTCTACAAGTTACAACAGAAACACCAGCAATTAAAACTCCGTATATGTAGGCTGGTATAATATTTTTTTAATGGTCTCAAAGCAAGTTTCAAAACAAACAAAGAACCTAGACACAATGCAATTTTGGAAAGAGCAATAGTTTTCAGTCTGTAGTAGCTGATATGTGTTCTAGACCAAATAAACATTCAACATCTCTGACTGTATACTACAGCCACTACATTTCCTCCATTCATTTTCGCTGTGTGAACAGTTTTTATCCAGATAGGCTCAATATAGGCTTTCTAACCCTCAGTCCACAGTGTAGACTATGAACCTCTTAAATCACTTGTATTCAGTTAAATTAACTTAACACTTCACTAAAGTATTTAAAACAGATGAGGTGCATGACAAATTCACCCAGTACCACTCTTCTGCTGTGACAAATGAGCTGTGGGCTTAAGTCCAACCACTCTTAGGAGCTACACTCTTAATGTTGGTGCCCTTTATAAACTCATTCCTCTACCTCACTGGTCAAATGGCACATTATTACTCTGCATGAAATGAAATCTAAGTCAAACTGGGAAATTACTCACGCTGCTTTAATAAGTGCTAGTTGGATGATGGCAGCACAGCCAGAAACCTGAAACCTCTTTCTGGACCACCAAAGACTAGAGATTTGCAAATGCCTTAATGCATAGGTAATAAACTATCAAATTACACAGTTAATGTGATTTGTTGTTGAAGGCCTCACTTGGAAATACACTGGCTAAATTAAGCAAGTCACTTCTTAAAAGGAAGAAGGTATGAGATTTAGGGCTGATGTTAAATGAACACACATATCATCTGCCTCCATGAAATGTGTGATGAGTGGAGTTTTTAATATAATTAGGGATGCACTGATTTTAAAATTCTGGATTAAGATAAAAAGGCGGAGAAGGAACTGAGGCATCCAGATTTGTTCACTAAAACATACGCCTGATGGACTAATGATAATAGCACATGTTTAGAGGGGAAAACAACTGCAGTGCACACCAGAGCATGACCTTGTGTAACTTATATTCAGCTTTCCTGACTATAATTTAGAATCCAATGCAAACACTAAAAATGCCCCCAAGCTAATATAAGCAGAAGAATAACAATTAAGCACATCTATTTTGATTATGAACTGACTGCAAATTCATCAGGCACTTCAATATACTTACCAAACCTTTTGTAGCCAAAAGATTGCACTTCCTCTTCATCAGTGAAGTCGTCTGCAAAAGTAACAAAACACAATCAAATAAGTATAGTAAGCAATGCAGGCCTGTTAAATAAATCATGTCCTAAACCAGAACATATTTTCTACATGACTCTACTGTAGTGGTACTGTATATATATATATATATATATATATATATATATATATATATACAGTGTGTAC
>JAUCNO010000663.1:8894643-8926780 GCA_032353835.1 Enteromius viviparus
ATATATAAAAATGATGTGCAGCAAAAGATAATTAAGCTTCAAGAATTAGTGAAGTGGCTTTAAGAAAAGAGCTAGAGGCGGAGCAGTGAAAAATTCCAATAATTAAGAATTTCCAATCAACATAAAATGTTATGAAGCTGCCTGGAAGAGGACGTGTGTCTATATCATCCTAATACATAGCGAGGTGTAGAGTTTGAGTGGCTAAAGACTCTTCAAAGATCACAGCTGGAGAATTGCAGAAAATAGTTTTTAAAACCTTAAAAAAAAACAGTCAAACAACCCCTACGTCATGTTGTTTAGGGGGGTTTAAGAATAATTGTCCTCACTCATTCAAAATCTACAGCATGTTCAGTTATCAGACAGGACTGGAACTACAAATGGGACTGGCTAAAAAAAAAAAACCCTAAAAAAACTAGCTTTTTTGCAGCCATCACTCAAGATGGGTCCATGTTTACAATGAAGTACACTGCTGCATTTTTGATGTTGTGAGCCTATATTTCTGCTCTTGTTTAGACACATGGCATCATGGATTCTATCAAATACCAACAGATAACAAATCTAAAACTGACTGAATCTGTTAGAAATCTTATAATGGGCCATGGTTGGGTTTTCCACTGGGACAATAATCCAAACAAAACATCAAAATAAACACAAGAATTAGTCACTGAGCACAAAATGAAGCTTCTGCCCGGTCCTCTCGCCTGAACCCTGCAGAAAGGAGCGAGGTGAACTAAAGAGGAGAAGCACCATCATGGGGCTGGTATTCTGAAGGATCTGGAGAGTTTCTCTTATCAGGTGTTTTCCAAACTCTTCAGGCATTAAGGGAGAAAACTCAGAGCTGTTATCTTGGGAAAAGGATGTAGCAATAATTGGGTGTCAATAATTGTGGCTAACATGTATTGGAGAAAAATATTTTGTCAAGTTTTTCTCCCTATTTTTAATTCTTTTACTCAATGATAGGTTAGAATTTTGTGAATGAAAGATCAAAAAGATAAACAATGCAGATTTATTTTTAAAATTAACCTTTGCTCAGATTTACCAAGGGTGCCAATATTAGTGGAGGGCACTGTGTATATTATATATTCGCACATATACATATATATACACACACATCTACATACATACATGTTTATGTGTGTGTGTGTGTATATACATATATATTTATATATACACATACGTATGTATGTGCAAGAATGTATCCATAAGTATTTCTCATTATTACATTTTTTCCCCAAGTAATAAAGTCAACAGGCAGCAATAAACAACAAAAAAATAACAGCAACCAGCAGTTTTCGCATTTATTTGGTCAACAATGTTGATCAATATCAACATAAAAGATAAGATCACAGACCCATAACAAATTAACCACAAATTCAATGTTTATATTCATTTACCGCCAAGGCAGGCAAGTCAATCTGGTTGAGGCAATAAACTCAGAATACTTTTTATTGCTGGTATTGTAGAAAGACTGGCTGCATTTTATGTTAGTACTGACATTTGGCATTCATGGATTATAACATTTTCTGAATATGGCCAAAAAGAATACATTTTACGTAGGTGTCCTGGATGTACAGAGTACTTTCTTCTATCCACTCACTGACATTAAAAAGATTTTAAAAAACACTTTGGACTTTCCCTAGAGACAATTTCCATCAGGCCACACTGGATTTAGCATTTAAGTAAAGGCTATCAGATCAAATGTTGCCTGGAAAAGCAGATTCGTGAACAGCACTTGCCTTGTGACAAGACATGATGTGATAATAACACTATTTATAACTCTACAGAATAAAAACTGTGCCGTTCACAGGGTACACACAAAGATATAATTATTTGGCTTTTCTTCTGTAGACACACATCCCTTTTATACCCAGCCTCTTGGAGTTAGGGAGAGACAGACTTGGTATCAAGAGATCGCTTCACAGCACTGCCTGAAGCAGAACAGAAAAATTACCACTGAACAAAGAGGAATAAATCTCATTAGTTCCCCTCGCATTTATTTAGGCCTACTACAATTGTAGTTTGTAATTCTAATTTCATGAAACATACTGGATATATTGTTTAAGCGGCCTAATTTACATAACATCTGGCCTCCATGAACTCTGTCTAATCAAAAATGCGTTTACATACGCAAAACACCAAATATAACCTTTATCCTCATGATGACCCTGAAATACTGAATCAGCTAGGAAGCTAAAGATGCCATGTTTCATTTGACAACTATGTATGCATATTGAATGCTGGGTAGATTAAATGTAAATTGTAAGCCGTTACTGATTACATAATGAAAATTGTACTTAGGTTACTCATTTTATGTAGTGTATTCTGACTATTTTTTTAGATTAGTTTTAGATTTGTTTTAATATAACTTCCCTTTAAACGTCTTTTTTAGATTTTCAAAAACCTTTTGTGTGATTTATTAGCTTCTTTGACCTCAATTTAGGTCCCCACCATGACAGGACTCACCATGTATTCAGGTTCAAGTCCCCACCAGAATAGAAAAACAGGTACACACACACACACACACACACACACACAAATTAGATCAGGTAATAAATAAGTATCCTTCACGTATTTTGTATAGAGCTGTAGGGCTCACAAAACCTGGAATGGGGAAATGCCAAGATCCATGAGGCCAGATCTGGTATCAGACATCTGATATGGTTTCTTAGGAATTCTTGTTTACTTAGACAAAGCTACTTCTCAGAGGTCTGAGAGGCAGAGCTCTTATCACTCATCCACTCACCTGTGACGGCACCGGGGAAGGGATTGCTCACAGCAACAGTGGAGAAGGAAGAGGAGGAAGCTCCACCGAAGGGTGTGATGATGGAGGAGGAGCCACCAAACGGGGTTAGCCCAGTTGTGCGGCTGTTGTAGTTGTTGGCGGGGCCTTTCAGGGCCGGCGACTGGCCCATCTGAGTGGGGTCTGGTCCGTAGAGACCCATGTGTGACCCAGGGGTGGGATTGGTGGGATCTGGTCGGTACTTCTGTGTAGGACCCTTGTCCTCTTTACTCTTGACACAGCCCATAGTCAAGCCTGTGAAGAGAAGGTAATATTAACCAGCTCTAATGGAATTTGTGCAAAAGGAATGCAATCTTGGCTTATCATAAGAATTGCAACAATTCACGGCTACAATCAAAATTCTGTAAAACACGTCACGTCAGACTGTTGAGATTTCCTGTGAGAGGCTCTATGACACATTGGACCCTTTCATAAACTGATGTGATGACCTGATCATTAAGAAACATTTCATATTATCAATGTTTCGCTTTTTTGATGCTTTTTTAAAAGATTCTATGATGAGAAAAGAATTTATAAGAAATAGTGCTGCAACAACTAATCAATAAAATTGATTTCTATAAGAGCAGTACGAGGACTTAAAAGGAGCTATGAATGAATAAAATTACTGTTCCCAACTTTGGCACACGGACAAAGAAGCAAAAAAAATATACAAATAAAAGATGAATACATTTTTAAATATGGCCTAAAAAAGGTGTCAACCAAGGAACATGTTTTTTTTTTTTACTATGAAGGAAACCTTAAATCAGACCTCGGCGTAAGCATCTGCTTCCTGTTACCAGCCAAATCAAAACAGCTTTCAACAGATTTGCCGTCATTCCACAGCAATGCACATGTCAGAGTTGATCAAACGGGCGCCTTTTGAGCAGTGCTGGGACACTGATCCACGTCCCCAACAACCCACACAAAAGTGTCAAGATGTGTTGACTGCTCCGTGTGGTCAATGTGATAGGAGGGCTTTACCCTCGCAGGCAGAGCTCCAGTGAGATGACAGTATAATCTCCAGACGCCCCGTTCCTGCTTGCGTTTCTGCCAGGCCTCTTTGTCTCGGCACACATGTGCAGGGGAATGAGGAATGCTTGGCCTTGAAGGAACAGGTGGCCCTGAGAGGAGAGTTACAAGACACAGCAGGGCCACGGCAAAGAGAAACAGACGACGACAGACAAGATATAGAGTGCAATAGACTTCCATAAGGGATTTTTTTCTTTCTAAACTGCAAGGTTGTTGATCTGTAGGACCCTGTGATTCCACAATGTGGAAAACAAAAAAGTTTTGGATGGATAAATCAAAAGTAGGTCAACACACTTGAATAATATTCAAAATGTGATATGGGCTAGTGTCTGTAAATATTAAGCCTTATAGAAGACTACTTAAATATAAATATTGCACATTCTGTGTCTCTCTCTGTGAATGAATGGTGCAGACGTGCAGTTTTGTTTACTATACACATATTGAAGCGTGCGTGACACTTCTTCACAAACTGCTTTTTAAGGGAATATCATAGTATTGTGCTATTTTGATCATTTCCGTCCTAATATGCTGTACAACGCGGCATACATTCACATCAGTGTATACTCAACGGTAGGATTACACTCACTGGACACTGCACTTATTCACAGTCACAAAAGTACATTATACATCTTTAAGTCTTGCCGATTAAACATTTCATATGTCTGCTGTCCGGATGCGCTTTTCAAGCATGTACACCTGAAGCGCCCGCACTAATAGTCCTGTCAAATAGAGCCTAATTACTGAAATAAGATAAGAACTAAGATTATTACATGTGATTGTAGTAATACTGTCATAAACATACAAATGATGTATTTAGTGTATAGTGTTTCATATTTCATGTTTGTTAATTCAGTACTGCTGAATACAACTACTCTTCCTGAAAAATAAAAGCACTGTTTGTTTTATTTGTAATGTGTATCTATTTAAATAAAGATAAAATGATGATTTTTATCTTTGCTCGTTTTGACCTAAATATCTGCCCTTTTTTTAATACTTTGTTACTTTGAAAGGCTTTGGTTTTATACAAAAGGGCAAATTAGTTTGTCTGTACTGCTCAGACAACTTAGTAAAAATAGTAAACGGTAAAACAAAGAATCATGATAAAATCCTGATATTTAAAATAAATAAATAAATAAAATCATAATGTGATATTTTTGGGCAAGTATTATATAAAAAAAAAAATCAAAAACTCATTACAGTGCAGGGCTACAGTATTATAAATCTACCAAATGAATCTGTTCCTTTCATCTTTTCTGCACTCTGTCGTTTATGATGAAGAGAATTTTCAGCGCTGAAATTTAAATGTCTCTGATTTGCCGTTGCATTCAAAAGCTCAACAGAAACATGTAATTGCTTCTCAAACTGCTGCAAAAAACTGTGAAAAATTATTTGATGCAATGTGCACAGCCCTAAATATAATTCTGCAAATTGGCTCATTAATTTAATGTTTAATTTTAATCATGATAGATTTAACTTGCAGGAACAATTTTTGGTTCATGGCTAGTAACTCTTAATTCTCAAGAGAAATAAAAATCCTCCTGCTCAATCATAGTTTTGAGTGCATAGATCAGAGTTATTAAATAAAAGCTCCGCACTTGCTGATTCTTCTTATTAAACTGTAGTTGTTTTTTTTCCCTTAACAGAGCAATCAACAATATTCCTGCAACAAGCCTTCTTCAGTGAATCATATCATGATCTAACTCTTTAAACAACCCTATGGGCAATTTAATTACATAACCAAGGCTACCAAAAAAGTGGTTACTGTTGAACTTTATAGAAAGTATTTCAGGGTTTGGAAACTGAAGCACTGAAGAGTGGCTGAGTTGGACTATTTGAGTGTGAGCTTGAGTGCTTGAAGTGGACTGAACATGTCCCGACACGTGAACGGTTTCCACCCCCTTGACCCTGTGAGAAAACATCTAGAAAGGTGTCATCTCCTGAGGACAGGATTAGCCAATGACGAGTGCTTGTAAACACGCCAGCATGGGCTTTAATCAATCCCAGCTCTGAGAAGCGTTGGACAGGAAGTAACTGGAGAAAGATCTGAGCTCTGATGGAGTCACATAAAGCTCAGCACTATATCATCTGCTTCTAATACCCATAATGTAATTTCAAAGACTGGGCCTAAGGGGACTGCAGCATCCTTTTAATGAGAAGAACTTAGATAAACTCCTGAGAAATGGGCTTCAATCACTTCAACCTTGCTAGAATCTTCAAGCCTAGGAATAGTTTCATCGAACTTACACTGAAAGCAAGAGACATGATGCCAGCACAAATACACTGCACCCTTTATAATTACAACAGTGACGTCACAAGCCTGCAGCGGACACCATTTGTGGAGCATGACGGGAGTGATTTAGTTTTGTATCATCACTCTGTGCCATTTGCTCTAAATGTGGACACAGTGTAAAATGACAATGTTGTTGGATTCAGACTAATAATGGAGAAGCAAGCATGTGGCCTCGGAGCACAATCTAAGCTTTGTAAGAGAGAGCTGCTTAGTTGCTCAGTGTGTGACAAGCACACAGAACTGATGGAGTGGCTGGGAGTGGGGTTGTCATGACATCAAAACTTTAGTAGACAGCGCCAGCAAAATTTCAACACCCAATTCTGATGCCACTGACCACCTTAAAATAAAATGATTTTTCTAGTCAGTTGCTCATGTAATTCTAGAGATTATCATATTTTAAAGAGTACAGATCAACAGGGTTGGATGAGTCTGTCGTTAAGAAAGCTCTTTATTTGAGAAGCAGAATGAGTGACAGATTGACAAGAGTATGCCAGCAAATGGGTGAAAGAGAGACAGAGGATTGGAAGAGAAAAGGCTGAGACACAAAAGTAGTTCGCAGATGTGAGGATTATTGGCACACAATGGGAGGTCTGTGCCTGTAGAGGGTTGAAAGAGCATTAACAGTGTGTACACATCAGTGACACGGACGGATGGGCCCTATTCTCTATGCTTGGATGAACTCTGCACTGTACATTCATGTAGATTTTCACACACACACAGCTGGGTCATACTACCTGAATGAAGTCACCAATATTTACTCAAGTCCCAAGGATGGGACAAGCATTTAAGAGAAGGAACCACACGTGGACTTTTGTGTAAACCTTTTGTTATAATCTTATATATTAAGCTTATTTCACAATATCAAAAAACAGGTGGCCAAAAGTGTACAAGAGAGGGATTAAAACACAAGGTGTTAATAGGAATGTGATGCAGTTGACCAGAATGCATTTTAATATACCAGCCATAAAAAGGACCTTATCTTCATATTGACTTTTAGTCATTTCCTCTGTTCCCCGTCCCCGACACTACCGCAGGAAGCTTAGGCTCATTATGAGCTCTATGGGTTATTTAGTGCTCTGTTTAGGCTAACCGCAATGCAAAAGTCCTGGATCCGGGCCCCAGTGTGAGGGTGCATGCGTGGGGTTGCTCGTTTCAAATCCCCTGATCTGAGCCCTGAAGTTATCTAATCCTTCTAGTTGCACTGTCTAATCTCCCAGAAGACAGCATGCCACTGACACGGACCCAGATCACCCCAACCATGCACCAACTGATGCATGCGGCCATAGCAAAAAAAAAAAAGAATAAAAGAACAATAGCAGTACAAGGCAAAAAAGATTTCCTGTGCCCTGTTTGATATCTGAAGCTTGGAAAAAGCACATGGTCGAGCATGTCTACTTAGCTGCCCTTCAATTCTCAAATCCACACTTTCAAATCCATATCTGATTCTTCAAGTTGTGCACAACTGAAAGTGCTTACAGTAAATTCCTAGGTTTATCCAGGAACACTTGGTTATGTCAAATGGGTCTTCAAAAAATAGCACCAGGCTATAGACTGCCTGAATAAAGAAATAGACAGATATACAGACAGGCACATAGATAGATGCTAAACAGAGCAGGAAAGTTAAATATATATTTGTGTTTTGCTTATTCACATTTCATTTCAACAACCTAAGTAAGGCTCTCATCACCTCTTATAGGCTACATTTCTTGAACCACAATGACATCACTTCTTATAGGCCTATGCTTTGCTGTCTCTACCGCTGAAAAGCAGCAGAGCTTCAGGGTTTAACCTTTATAGTTCCTATAGTTATCCATTACAAAGACCTTTTAAGTCAGTCAATGAGGTCAGGCAAAGAGTTATAAATCTCATTGACCGAGCCCAGTTGTTATAGGTCACACATCTGTTAGACAGTGTAAATCAACCCAAACTGATTAGCAGGTTGGCCACTTGAGCTCTAAGCACTGAACAGCTGAACAACCGAACAAGTGGCCAAGATATATTAAAAGGAATATCAAATGGCCCTATACATAAATAGCTGCAGAAAAATGTGACTAGGAAGTCTGATCAATAAACTACAACAGAACATAATGAACTCTACCAGGCCAATGGGAATTGAAATTAAACAGAATTAATTCAGTTAGGTTGGATTCCAAAAGTTTCCTGAAGCTTTCAGTAAACCACTGTCTGATCCATCTGGGAATACATAAAGGGTTATTTTTTTATTATCAATCTTGGTAAGCACCTAAGAGAGAGACGTTGTTTTTGAGTATTGGACTCATTTCTTATGCATCTCCTCCAATGTCTTCATTTGTCTTTTTTTAAATCTTATTGTTTACTACAATTATTTGCTGTGGGTTTTGGTTCTTTTGCTGTTGTAGGCTGCAAGGAACTTTGATATAACTGAAATCATTTGGCGAAACAATATTGACACGTAATGCACCCGAGATCTGCCTGGAACTATTTTAGCACTGCGTTTCTCTGAAAATAATTGCACATCAGAAAATTTGTCAGCCAATGAGACTCAAGAATTCAACAAGCCTGTCAAATGTAAAGAAACAACCTCAAACTTTTAAATGGTTGCAAAAGCAGCTTGGGACTACGGGACTAAAGTCAGTAACGCTTTAACAGTGACATCATCGTCCTTCCCTTTCTTTGTAAATCATATTACACACTAATCATTTGACCCACATTCTAATCAAAGTCAGTGATATGCGCTCTCTAATTATGAGACGTCTCAATATCCCCTTAGTGCTGAGAACCACCACGAAAAGAACTGTCAAATGTCAAATGTAGAAATGTCAATCCCATGACTGGAGAAACTAAGCTGACATGGCCGTGGCTGTGCGGTGACATGGTTAGTGATGGTCAGACACTTTGCACACAGACCTGATTAAATAGAGCATTAGAATGCCACATGACATGAAACACAGAGCCTCATGCCAGCACTAGTCAGATCAAATGGATTAAGGGCAGAAAATCAACAGCTCTGCAGAGATCCATGCGTGTTGTTTGAATGTATGCTTACTTCAGTGTCTGCAGTGGTACGTGTCTTTGGTCTCGTTCACTGAGTTAACAATGGGACTGTCCTCTTCATATTCATATTCTTGTTTCCTTTCCTTGCATCTTAGCTCCACCATCCTCAGGATGCGAGAGAAGAACGCAAGAGAAAAAAAATAAGGATGGAACTTATAACTTTTGTATTTTGGAATATTCTGGATCACTCACGCATCACTGCGAAGCGTCATTAGCTGCGCTCAACAGACCTACCATTAAACGGTATATAACTGGCTAAAATACAATTTCTGTCATTAATTACTCACCCTATGTTCCAAACCAATAAGATCTTTCATCTAAGGAGAACACATTATAGTTGATGAAATCTGAGAGCTTTCTGACCCTGCAGAGGCAGCAAAGCAACTACCACATTCAAATTCATAATATAGATTAATAGATCAATATGCCTCGTTGAAACATGTTAAATGCATGGTGTATGTAAATCGCAAATTAAAACTGTGACATTTGAAAGGGGAGAATGTGAGAAGAACTTACACGTCAGGTTCTCACATTGAACTCAACTGTGTATCTAGCCAAAAAGATTTCTTCCAAAAGCTTCCTCGTTCCTTATTCAAGAACACTTGGATAATTGTGATGTCCTTCGAGATACTTCAAGAACTATGATTTTCAATATGGCTCACAGGCTGTATGACGGAGAAGTGAGGAAATATGAAGAAACATCAATTTGAGTAAAGAGAAGCACCCATATCATGTTGTCCCAACCCTGTATGACTAAAGTTATTTTTCATTTCCACCAAGAAGTCAATCAACTTTATTTATAAAGCACTTTAAACAATACCTATTGTGTCAAAGATATATGTTAAGAAGTAATGCAAGAATGACCTGCCCTCTTATAATAAATATTCAATGGATGCATCACCAATAAGGAAATGGGAAGTTGACTTGTGAGCACACAGGTGGGTTGATCCGCCCACCTGAGTAAAATCTACTTGTTCAAAGCAGGCCGTCCCAGCGCTGAAGTTACATAACCAATGATACAAGTCTGATCTTGTACAGTTCTGTTGTATTCCATGTCCACCCACCACACGCACAAACAACATTGCAACCAGGATATGGTCACGAATTTCTGAAACTTCAAAATACAATACTGCTACTTCTTGATCCCAAACTATCCCTAAATTTCGACTCAAATGCTCAGGTAACACCTTCTGGTTCTCAGTGAAAATGCTGGGTTAGTAAATACAGAGCTTGGCGGAGCGGACTGCTGAACATTAAGTGTAACACTGTAGTTGCTCTGGCAGACTCACAGCACTATGGAATGGCCTAATCACCATGGCATTCTGCTGCTGCTGCCAATCAGAGACAAGCAAGGAGGGGGACAAACTTCCTTCCGAGTCCATTCATACCACAAATGCCACCTGCTGTGCCTGTCAAAGGCTGGAGCAAAGGGTGAGGGAGGACAGAAAAAGATGGACACGAGGGATGTATAGACCAATAACCACCACAGTAAACCCCCTTCTACCCCTGCCTGTATCATGAATAGGTATTCTGGCATAGATTTAACCAATAGGTTTGTAGTGTTACTACTTTTAGCCCCGAGAAATAATATCCTGCTCTGCATATTAGATAATAACTGCACAGAAATGGCTTCAGAATGACAGAGATAATAAGTGATGCAGTGACACAGCCTTGAGGCTAAAATGCCTCATAACATTTACATGGTCTTCCCAGTGATTGGTGTGTGTTTGAGTTCATAAAGGCATATGGAGTGTAGACGGTTCCTCAACCGAGAGTGGGAAACATTTAAATGAAACCAACAAGATAATAATATTTATGGTATATGGGTAAAACTGGGGATTTAATGGTTTCAAGTCCTGGTTTTGGTGAACAATTCAACAATCTTTACTATAATTTCTGTCAGGGTTGTCAATAATTCTTGCAGATTTTAAACATAAAATCAGCATATTAGAATGATTTCTGAAGGATCATGTGACACTGAAGCTAAAAATAATTCAGCCTTTGCATAAGAATTAACCTACATTTTGAAATATTGCAACATATATATACTTAAAATTGTATATTACATGTTTACTTAACCTTGCTGAATATAAGACACTTATATTACTGTAAAAAAAAAAGTTAAAAACAAAAGTGATACGATTTCTTTAAACCGATATATATGAGGGAAGTTCTCAAGACTGATTCGCTAAATTTGTCTTAAGTTATTGAAAAACTATCATACAGAAGTGGTGTTTTCAAGTTTTGCTGTGGTAAGAAAGTTGATTATGGGGGTTGGAACGAGTCTAATATCTTGAAATCATATTTGGGAGTCCTTGCCACACGTTTGAAGACCCACAACAGAGCCGTGATCTACGGAGTAGTAGTAACTTAGTATACAGATAACAGGATCAATAGGAAACCGATCAGAGATTGAAGATGACATCCTTCCCTTCACTCAGAGTCAAGTCAGCATCAGTGGGGCAGAGGTTGTGCTCACAGAAGGATTACTGGAGGAGGATTAATCAGGCGCTTGCGCGCGCACGAACTCAGCTTGCTATGACATCCCTTTATTAATTATTCAATATAAACAACCGAAAATGGTGTGAAATGTCCGGATGTTGTGAGTAAACTGTAGTGCATGGTTAACAGTGCAAGAACTACAACACACTGGAGAAGATGACTATTGTTAACATTGCACAACTGATAAAACTGGTCCTTCTCAAACGTCATCAAAAGCTGAAATTGGATAATGACTTAATGGCGGAAAGATACATCGTTTTCTGATAAAGAATCACACTTGCTCAAAGCGAGTCGTTCACACACTGTTTCAAAGGATCGCCCCGTGTTCCCCGTGGCGTGTGTGTGAACTACAGGCCTGCACTGTGGACATTTGTCTACAAAACCCTCACGAACATTCAGAAATGCTAGTATACATTAGTTTCGAAGTACTGCGTTCATAATAACGTCCGATTAAATGCGAACGGGACGTTCACGGCGGTTCCTCAGAGATCCACGGTTCAGGTGGGAACTTTGAGGAGCCACGTTTCAATCTCGGTCTCTGTCGAAGAGAACACGGCAATGTTAACGTTTCTTCGGACGGCTTCGAAAGTTCTTTCGAGAAATACAACTAGAAAGCGTCTGCCGAAGAGATTTCTATTGAGGATGTTAGGGGAAGGGAACTAAGCGCATATTCGTTTCACGCACAATCAAAGGCGAGAGGAGACTAGGCCATTTGACTAACGTTACACTTTCACGAAAGGAACCGAATCGGTTTTCTTACCTTTGCCGAATCGGTATTTTTTTTTCTTGAGGTTACATACGCCTTCCGCTTCGTCCTCAGTAAATGTTTCAATGTTGCACTCAAAGTGGTATTGTTGTGTTCAACTTGTAAATCACAGTCTGTTCCATTCCTTTGCCATGTAACACCTCACGAGACGTGATAAATAAACGCTGTGCCCAAAAGAGGGACAATCCGTGATAGATATTATTAATCCGGTCACGTTACTTGGTTTGGTTCTTGTGCTGCGGTAAAAGGAAAAGTGTAACAGTGACCAATCCTAGCAAACAAAAACCTTTAAACCGGAACCGGTAGAGATTGTGTGGCTATGCTACATGACAAAAGACAGCTCTAGGAATAGTGGCCGGACTCCCGCAGATGTTCCCCCTCCCTCCGCTCTGAATTGGTTTAACTTGCAGCAACGCATCACACAATATGGCCGCCGCAGGGAATGGTGAACGGAAGAAATCACAGTTTCTCAGTTGGCAAGTAGAGGAGAGACCATGAGCCCGTGATATTTTAAGCCGTATAATACTGCAGGTCGCCTTTGTAGTACGCCAAAATATGTAATAACTGTTGAGTGCTCGTGGTGTACGTTGTTTAGATCAGTCTTATAGCGCTATCTGCCTGTGGACTTCAATTACTGCAGCTTTCTAGAATTCGTGTACTTTTACATTGGCCTATATTTTTGCCTACATTTCACGGATGCACTGCACTGATGTTTTAAAATATCAAATATGCAGATATGCTCGATATGTCTAATATAAAATACACCAGTCATAAAATATATGTCATCCAAAAAAAATCATTATTTGCCTAATATAGATAGCTTGATACTATTTATAGCAGGGGTCACCAAGTTTGGTCCTGGGGGGGCCAGTGTCCTGCGGAGGTTAGCTCCAACACTAATCAAACACAACTGAAGCAGCTAATCATGTATTTACTTGAAATTTTCAGGCAGGTGTGTTAAAGCAAGTTGGAGTTAAACTCTGCGGTTTCAGCCCTCCAGGAGTCCTCGTGTTGGATGACTCCTGATATACAGTGAACCAAAATAAATTTAAAAAGGCAAGTTTTTAAAATGAAAACTTTAAACACATATATTGTGAACGGTTCTGGTTTTATTAAAATATAAAATTGTTATTACATCGGGGGTGGAATTTAAGGCTTGAACTTGGTGTTTTTGCCCTACAGGCAACGCTAACAACCTAAATAGAAATATTCACGATTCTGTTAAAAATATTACATTAGACACTTACTTACACTCTGTCCATGGGATAAGCATATGAGATGTTATGTCGGCTGTTTTAAATAATAAAATAAAATAATTTGAATTATTTATTTATTAAATGACCTAAATAATATAACAGGGAAGCTCAAATGTGTGACCACCTGAGTTTCCCGTATTTGTTGCGGCATTATATTTTTTTAACTTTTATTTAAGTTAAAAATAACCACTATATTGCCACTATCCATGAAATACAGTAGTCAACATTTGAAATGGATCAAAAAGTTTGTCAAAGTTGTTCTAAGACAAGAATGTATTTTGGACAACTTTGATGAAATGCTTTGATCCACTTCAAACGTTAACAAGTTTATTGCAGTTTTTTGTATTGCAACTGTTGCGCCACAAGGATGCGCTGTTCCCATTCAAATCAAAGCGTAAATATTCAACCACTGACGGCAGATAGACTATTCTGACAATGTCTTTCATACCTCTCTACAAGCCTCCAAAATATCTTAATTTGTGTTCTGAGGATGAACAAAGCTTTTAGGGGGTTGAAATGACAGTGATTAATGACAAAGTGTTCATTTTGGGGTGGAGTAACCATGTAAAAGTGTTACTGCTAGTGAACTATCACTCCACTCAGGGACGGACTTGCCCATTAGGCAAAGGTAGGCAACTGCCCTGGGCCCCAAAAAACCAAAGGCCCCCTAAAACACAGATGCTCATTAAGTGTGGACACGCGAACGGTTGCTATTTATGGTGTTTATTACCACCACAACTGTCTGGGTGTCCAAGTTGAACGTGCTTCTTGTGTATCCTGCTGGTAGCAAATGAAAATATTATGCATCTGAAGCTGCCCGTGGCAAAAGTGTGAGGTCTCTCTTTTCTGCTGAGCAAACACTTCTCTCTCTCTTTCTGCATCTGATCTGTTCAGCGAGCAACTGAGGGAGCTGCGTATTCAGTTAATGTTGATAGTCTAATGTTAAATGCAAGTATAGCCGAAATCACAGCACAGGATTTTTGAGCAGATTAACATATTGAAAGGCATTTCAGCCACTATTTTAATGTTCATACTCAGTCACGGTATTGAAGGTGAAGAGAGAGCTGGTTATTCATTAACCCCATCCACAATCCCACAATATAAAAATCCCACATTGTAGAAACATTTGACAACTGTGGGGAACCACTGTGCAACACAATAAAAAAAGGAACCTCAAGGTTGATCTAGGTAAATGTGGGCAAATATATAGGGTCCTATATTCCTATATTTGCCCTAGGCACGAAATTCGTTATATCCGCCCCAGACTTCACTGGTAAATACTGACCTCAAGTGGAGGTTATCTGCACTACAGTTCACTGTTCTACACAAAAGGCTGCGTGCAACTGTTGCATTTATTAATTTATTTTTTAAAATGTAACTTTTAACATGTTTTTATAGACTTATACATTATACTGCTTAAGAAAACGCATGTTAGCATTTAAAAACACTACATAATAGTCTAACGATATATTATGCATCAATTATAAATATTTAAGTATATGTAAATTGATAATTTCCACAAAAAAAAACAATCTTTTTCAAGCTTTTTCAAGTGAGGTTTCTTGTATGATGTAGGTGTCTATATATGCGTCATAGAGAGGTCATGTACATCCACAAGGGAAATCATAAACCACCAGTTGGAAATTTAAAGTACCACAATATGTAGAGACACAGGAGACGAATGTGTGACGAAACAACGACTTCCTACCGCTGTAATTAGGGACATCAATACTTGCACTCAAGTTGACAAATGTACCGTAATCTCATTGGTTACAGCAGGATACCCAGAGGAAGCAACTTAATAGCTTTACTGTAAATAATTCCTCCTCTTGACTCATACTCAGTCAGTAATAGCACGTTTTCCAGTCTTTCTCGTTTAGGCTAGGCCTACTTAATTTACGGAGGTTTTGTGTCTTTTTTTACGGCAAGTATGGGTTTAGGAACCGAAAACACATTCATTTTTTAACAGTTGTTTAGATCATAATGATAGGGATGCTGCCTACATACATACATAGGCATACACGAATACATGAATGAACGACCAAATGCTACAACTTGGGTGACCAAATGAACATGTGAAGTAAAAAGCTGCGATGCTGCGAGGAAGGCCCATTTAGATTCAACCAAAAATTATAATTTATTATGCAAGTATAGGCTATAGCTAGGCCTACATATAGCAACATATCATCCGTTTCCAAAAAAATAAACGTTCTGGCATCCAAAAAAAAAGTTTCGCGAGCATAAGTTGTGTGGTAACTATAGCAACAGTACGTTCCCAGGATGCGCATAAACAACATTATAGCCTAGTTTATTTACATTAGTCCAGCAAAAAAATATGTAACCAAGAAGCTAACAGGTGACCGTGCATCTCTGAAATCAAAGTTTACCTATGTACTTTCAAATCTTAAACACATGGGGGCAGTATTGAAGTAAGAAAGGAGGTGATGGGTAAGGCGCGGATTCATTGTTCAACTAAATCACGCTCTGTGTACAGAATGAGTGAGTAGGCTATACATACGAAGCAGTGACCTATAGTGTCGTCATATGACGTCAGAGTTCACTAATCGTAATCATGAATTAATTCATACCAAATCCACCGGTGGTGCACGACTCCAGGTTTTGTCATCTGTGCGCGCACAGGGCAGTAAACGCATCAGGGATCTAGTTTGCCCTTGGTACTATAACTAAATCACGTATGTTGACTGACTAATAACTTTTTGCTGTTGTGAATGATACAAAAACGAGCGAGAGTTTGTATTGAAGTTCTAAGTTGAAGATAGCTAGGTGGGCTTATCATGCAAAAAAAGTTTCAGACGCAGTAATTTCCGCTCACCAAAGAAAGGCCATGACGCATAACAGACTAAAATAGACTATGTCTTTTATTGATTGTTTTTGTAAAAAATAAATAAATATTAGATTAACGGAGAGACAAATTTCATCCAGTATATAAATATAGCGCAAGATTAAAAAAAAAAAGGTGAAAAAAGTGCGCCGATTTTATTCACAATGAAATTTCAGTACCCCAGTGCTGGACAGCGCTCAGCTCGTGACCCTGTGACAAATGTGGTGTTTTTGAACTTGGCTCTTTTTGTTGTCGTGTCCACCCTCTATTGTCCCATCATTGCTCAGTACGACAGAGAGTGTCTGTATGGAGTGACTGATGTGGTTTGGGACCTCGAGACAACCCACGGACCGGTGAGCCTAATTGACAGTCACACTGTCATGTCAAGTTGAAGAAAAAAAAGTTGCAAATTGTCCTTTCTCCCGAAATTACGTTTAGAGGAAAGTTCAATTTGAGGTGTGTGTGTGTGACTCGTTCATCGATGAGGAAGGAACTGTACTATTATATCCCGGGAGGAAGGGTTGATGACGTCTGTGGCATACTTAATGTGACTTATTGAAAAAAAGGCAAGACTCCCTATTCATGGATAAAAATCCGAGGTAATCGGAGCACGGCAGAAAAAGTTTTGTAAAAGGATATGTAGACAAACGAGTGCTGCTGATTTCACCGAGGTTTTGTTTGCAAAAGTGATTTTGTTTATATTGGTTATTGTATAAAAGTGCAGGGGTTGAACCGACGAGCACATAAGCAAAGGACGGTGGCGCTTCAGGGAAGAGGTGCTGTGAGGAAGATCTCTATCTCTCTCACACAATCACAGCCGCACCCGAGTCGCATCCAACAGCATTTCTATCTACCTACTCCGCAATAGGTAGGTTCAAATCCGGCAAAGACGCTTTTTATTTGGTTTAAACCAAGGAATTATGATACGAAGACGCTCAGGCAACTGGATTTTGCTTTTCTAAAGATTATCTACCGGTTTTATCGTTCGCCTCATCGGGAGAAGGATTCTGTTGCGCGTGCATGGCATTCTTTAAACTTTTCAAATTTCATCTCATGAGCGGGAAATACGAGTAAAAAAAGTTAAAAACCCCTTCTGGTTTGCCTTTCTGGATTTTAGAGGCTTTCTTAGCAAAAGTTATTTGCGCATTACTTAGGCTAGATATCGAACATAATACAGCCCAGCCCAGGCGTCTGGTGAATTAGACAATTTACCACGACTGTATCGCAGCTAGGCTATAAGTGTTTTGTATTATTTATTTAACTTTCTTCTATCTTTACAGCATGGCCAGATCTAGTAAAGCGACTTTAGCTTTGCTCATCTACGGAATCATGATGCACTACAGCGCCCACTGCACGCCTATTGGGATGACTTTTCCCAAGATGAGGTATGTATAAGCTTTTCTGTTTAACGTTTTGGGGTTTCCTTTCATGTTGAAACGAACTCTATTCTGCGTCGAGCTTTATTTTTTACAGTCTAAACAGCATCGAATTTATTCATCTTGTCGAAGCGCACAAAAAATGTATGATTTGAAATCTTTTTTTTTTTTTTCTTTTTTTTTTTGGCTACTAAATTTATAGTGGAATAAGGATTGGCTTTGTTGTATTATTCTGTAGACTTCAAACAGTAACAGCCCAGCGAGATTTTCCCCCGGGTGTTTACGCGAGGCTACAGTGCAAGCGCAATGTGGGAGGGCGTTCGTATCGCTAAGAAGGAATTTCTCCATCGGGACAGGCAGATGCAGTGTAGCTTGTGTGAAAATGAGAAACCAATGAATGTAACGGGTGGCCAGTAAAAGATGACGGTACAGTGGCGTCACTGCACAAACCGAAGAAAAAACGAATGAGATGCTCGGTGCGGGACCTTTTGTTGTGTTAATTTACTGATGATTATAAGATTATAAAGTTATATTTATAAGTCACCATCAAATGTCATTATTGAGCATATGGCCAAACATAGCAAGCTTCGCTATAATTTCTTATAATTGCAAAAAAAAAAAAAAAACTGAAGAAACGCTTGGGAATAAAATTAATATTGTCTCATTTACCCTAAACAGATGACATAGGAATTAGTCAGTATTTTAAAATCAGTCCGATGCACCTGCTTCGAGCATGACGCATTTATCATTTTACAATGCATTTTATTTATTTTCTTCGCAAAACAACCAAAATTTACGGTATTATCAATTTATTTAGACTTTGTTTCAAATATTGTTTTTTTAATGGACATCATATGACTCTGGTGATTAATTTGTGATTTAACAAATGCATTAACTCATTTTTTTCCAGACTAGACAACGATGTATTTGACGAAGATGGAAACTCGTTAAGCGACCTGGCTTTTGGCACGGATCAAATTTCTATACGAAGTCCTCCCTCTCTCACGGATGACCTATACACGCTATACTATCCACCAGAGAAAAGGTAGTCTACGTGATTTCACATCACTTGACTTTATGTCATATGAGAATCAGTGTCATTATGTTTAGTTTATGTTGTTCCGCTATGTCTGTTCCTTTTGTTTCCCAGCTTTTTTTCCTTTGCTTTTTTTCTGTTATTGTTGCTGTTGATATTTGCATCAAGTGACTCTTTCATAGATAGATAGATAGATAGATAGATAGATAGATAGATAGATAGATAGATAGATAGGCAGACAGAGAGAGAGAGAGACAGAGAGAGAGAGAGAGAGAGAGAGAGAGAGAGAGAGACGGATCGATTGACAGATTTACTGGGGGAATCGAAAGTAACTATATTACGCGTTTAGCCGAGAGAAGAATACAACTAAATCAGGCTGATTACTTTGCAACAAACGTGTTCTGTGGCATTTCATCACTGATATTATGTGTTTGGCGTTTTATCTCAGAACGGAAAGGCATGCAGATGGATTATTAGATAGAGCCTTGAGGGACATCCTGGTTCAGTTATCAGCACGAAAATATCTGCATTCTCTGATGGCAGTTCGCGTAGGGTAAGGGCATTTTTTAAGCGTTTACCTGCCGTCATCTTTGTTTTCCCCTTTATAATTTCAGTGGAGGTGATTTCTCGTTGTCCTGTCTTGACTTTCACTTGTCTTTATTTTCCCCGACTTCTTGTGTCTTTGTCTGTGGGCTCGCATGGGCGTGGGATTTCATATTCGTAGATGAAGCCCGATAAAGTGATTCGAATAGCTTGTGCTAAAACGAAAATGTTGTGTATTGCCAGAGAAAAAAAATGCCGAGAGACAATGCGTCAGAATCCATTTAAATTCCAACATGCATAATTTATGAGGCTTGTCCGCGGGATCTTCTTTCGATTTCTAATATAATTCGTTGTAATGCTAACGAAAAAAAATGCTCAAGATGATTTATTATTAAACAATGGGATAAAAAAAAATAGATTTGGATCATGAAGAGCGTTTATGCTGTACTGAAACCTGTTAACACATTTTCTGTGCCAGCCGGTAGCCTAATAATAGTTCATATATTTGCAGCGGAGGAAGCAGCGAGGAGGATGAATCGGAAACCTTATCAAAAAGGCATTCGGATGGGATCTTCACCGACATTTACAGTCGCTACCGAAAACAGATGGCCGTCAAGAAGTATTTAGCAGCCGTCCTGGGAAGAAGGTACAGACAGAGAATTAAAAACAAAGGACGTCGATTTGCTTATTTGTAGCGCTGACAAAACTGCCCCCAACTGCCCCTCCATGTGTACATTCAGTCCTAAGATCAAAGTCATTCTGATATAACTGATTAATCAGTGGATCGCGCCTGTGTTCTTTAAACATGTATTTATGTATGAAGTAAAGCCATTAAAATGAATATTTTACTAATAACATTGTTTTTTCTTTTTGTACAAAAGCACTTGAAACCGCACAGTTATACTTTGTGGACCAACCGTTCAGTTTCATGTATATATATATGTTAAAAAGAAAAGAGAACAAAAATCATCAGGAGAAAAAAGAAAAAAAATGTGCACCTTGAACGTTATGCGCCTGATATCTTTTCAAATTCATCATCATATGCAGAAAATAAATAGATTTTAAAAAGACAATCAAAGTTCTGAATGTTATACTTATTTTTGTAATCTGCTAAAGAATAGAGTCTTCTTTTATCCAAAGTCTGCCCAGGGATGTATCCAACGTACTCTGTAAAGTACAGGGGCTGTTTCAACTGTTGTGACTCCCCCCTAAAAAGGGGGAGGGGGAGTGGGAGAGGGATATATAGTAGCTGGCACGATTCCCTCTTTCTTAGCCCACTCATTTGTGAACTGTACTTCAAATCACCTGTCTCCTCCAGATGGAATGTGATTGTCCTGCCTGTGTTTATGATTGGAGCCAGTAACCAATATGCCTGACCGGGGAAAAAAATGATACTGGAGTAACTGTACATGTTTTGAATTTTCTTTCTATTGTTTTTTTTCTTCTTCATCCCAGTGCATGGTATACCTTTGCTTCCCATCCACTCAATGTTTCCATGCTCAGTTTATTGCCCCCCCCAACAAATCCGCCTATGAGAAAGCAGAGAAAAAACTGAATCAAATCGAGCAAGTCCTAATCTTCAAATGCATGCTCCACCTTGTTGTGGAATTGGCTCGTCGGTCTCTCTCAATTCTTTGCATGTATTCGATGCCTTAGTGGGTGGCTGTGCGTCATTTCTGATCGAATATTGTTCTTATGCCTTAAGCTGTGAATGCTTGTTACATGCTATCTACAGTTAGACAAAACTAGTATTGAGTAGCAAGTCATGACACGATGATCATCTGACGCCACCAATATTTAAAAACTCAGTTCAGAAATGAACGTGGTGGATGGTCCCTTCACGTCCGTGAATTAATTGTGAAAACTTCTTCAGTGATGCGATGGCTCCTTAGGTCCGATAGGACAGAATATGCGTAATGGTTTCCTTCATCAGCTCATCGTAGATCTAGAAGAAAAAAAAATTATGTTAATGCCTATCTGCTGATGACTGAGGGAATGTGGGGATGAGATAATAGGGAGGCCAACGAGAACGAAGGGGGAGGTCCTTGTGAACTTCAACGTCATATTCACCATATTCATAACCCTTATTTCCAGATGGTGCTAGTGCATGTTGAAGATAGCTTTTTCTTGTATGTATAGGTAAGGTACACCCATCGCCCTTATGGAGGAATGCACTGCAAAATCATCTATTGTTTGTCGTTTTTTTTCACCATATATTTTGGTTAAGTCTGTATTAAATTCAGTATATTTCTCCTGATATGGAAATCAGGTCTTATTCATCCACTAATTCAATATGTAAACCGTTGTCCCAGGCATGAAATCAATCTTTCTTCAATTTGGCATTGTCCCCCAGGCTTTATGTGAGTATGGATGCGTCTCTGAGAGTGTTATGCGAGGTGTGTGTGTGTGTGTGTGTGCATGTGTAGGAAGGGCGGGAGGTGGGTGGGCGAGTGAATGCGTGCGTGAACATAATGATGTTATGAAAGATGATATGGGTTTTGGCTAAGGTGCCTTGTGACAACTTACGATAAAAAATTCGCCACTTATCACGGATGGCAATTTTAGTGGCCCTACGATGCTGCAAACTATTAGGATCCATTTCACAAACTCCATCTTTACTTTTCCCTCTCCTTTTCTTTTGGAAACTTGGTTTCAAACCTAATTCTTTAATTAGAGCTGAAAAGCATGGCCAGCATATATTGTGATCAAATCTATTACTGAAGTGGTGTACATGGTAAAAGTATTAATTGTCTGGATTGTTTAAGCTGATGAATGTGTGTAAATGTGGCAAGCACGTGTTTCTGTTTAGCTCTACTCTTTGTAGCTCAAGGTCCATGAAGCCTAGCTAGGTTTTGTGTTGTGTCTTGTTGCATAGCTTGAGGGTTTTTTGACAGCGAGCGGAAAACCTGATGGAACCCAGGCCACAGCACAGCCTGTTGTGTACATTTCTGAAAGCGCCGAAAGCCTTAATGTGAACGTTTTATCTATACCTGAAACATTATATATGTGACAAGTGAATATTAGCAAGTGACATCATCCTATATTAACACATATAACTCCTTAGGGGGTGACATTTTTAAATGTTAAAAAGTGTTGTAAGATTTGTATGAATAAATTTTTGTAAACAACACAATTTCCAATCCATGTCTAATCTTTGGAACGTTCCACCGTAGCCTGTGTGAACGCACAGTTTGTGTGTTTCTCCGTACGGCTACTTTTATTCACACAAGCTCATGAGGAAGGCTCACGCTGTGACACTAATGATAGACCAAAACCCACTGCTGTTCAAGATGTGCAATCAGTATAATTCAGATCTCCAAATATCACTGTGGGTGAGCGGAGTGGTTGTGACGGCTTTAATTTATACTCACAACAATCAGTACATTAACTTCATGTCAGGGATCCCGGGCAATTAGATCGCGAGTGACCCTCAATGAAACACCCACTTCAACACTGACAGCTAGACACGTACGCACACACATTGCATATATGTACTCATATATTTCTAGAAATAAATGAACACCCATATAACAACACATATAAATAACACTACAGTGGTGGAGGAAGATCACACTAAATGTTGCCCAGCCATAAAGGTGACTCAAGAGGCAGAAGATACATATAATTTGCAAATGATGTGTTTCTGGACGTCCCAGTCAACTGCAGAGGTAAGTCAAAAGCCTCTATATGCTCTGGACTGTAAGCTGCAGTCAAACTTCAGAAGCAAAAAAACAATCCAAAACAATGAATCTCAGAAACAAAAAACTAAAGCTTCAAAAGTACTATTTAAAGAAGATGGGAAAAACATTAGAAGACACAAGGTGCCGACAATGACAAAGTTTGTAGGTCGGATTCAAGAGGAAAGCAGGAACTGATTAAATCTTCACTTTCAATGCAAAAGCAATGAATATAAGGGATATGGTTTTGGTGTGCTGCACCTTCAACAAAACTAACTTAGTCCATCCTGGAAGAAAAGCTATGTTTTTAGGACAAGATAGCTCTGTCTGAGCCAGCAGAGACCTCATGACACACTCTATAGCCCATATCACATATCTTCTGTCATTCATCTCTTCTGCTTTCCAGCCATCCACAAGCAATGTTTCCTTCTGGGATGAGACCTTCAGTCAATCTTATTCAGAAGTATGGTCAGAGTGGGAAACGTGTCTCTTGCTGTTTATCTCATAATGTCCAAAGCACTGGTTAAAAGCCAAGTCGTACTTTAAGGGAGCCTGGAGACAAGTGCTAATGGATCTGCTTCTAACCTGGCTAGATGATGACAGAAACACTACTTACCCCACTAAACGATATAAAAGGACTATTTTAATGTATTAAAGGAGCTTCACATTAAATCTGAACACATTCCAGTGGGTGGAACAAACAACACTCCAGAAAACTCTTCAGTTCCGTAAGTCTACCCGTGGATGTTTCTTCATTCAACAGTGGGAGTTTTCCATGATTGCTCTCAAGCTACCATGTATAAAAATAGACGTCCCTATTGTATAGTAGTGTTGTCCTGGTACACATTCTCTCTGACTGAGAGACAAAGGCTGGGAAGGGAACTCGACCCGCGGGACTGAGGGTGTGGCTCCAGATCCATTAGTGTGATCTGATCCTGTGGTCCATGCAGAAGGCGGATCCTTGCTCCCATAGTCAACTAACTTAATCAGGGAAGTGTTGCTGAGCAACAGGCCACAAAGGACTGTATATCTGTAGGTGAACATGTGTACACACAAGGTATTTGAAAACTCAAAACTTTAAGGGACTATACACATTTTCTGTTTTTTTTTTTAAACAGTCTATTCATCTAAAAATGTATTACATTTACTACAGTTTCCACCCAATTTTAAGCAGCACTGCTGTTTGCATTGATAACAAAATTAGGAAAACTTTTGACACCAAATGAGCATATTAGAATGATTTTAAAACGACAACGTTGCAATGATGACTAGTGCAATGTCTTCTGAATATTTGCCATTAAAGGAATAAATTCAATTTTAAAATATATTAAAACAGGCATTTTAAACTATGTAAGAATATTTCACAATATTTCAGTTTTTACCGTATTTTCTAAACAAATAAATGCAGGCTTAGTGAGTATAAGACACTTATACTCAAAAACAATAAAAAATCTTACCAACTCCAAGGGTTTGAACAAAAGTTTAAATTGAGTTGATCTCAAATACGCTTTTAAGTTCATAAAATGTAGTTATCCAAATAATATTTTAACAATAAAATAAAAGCCAGTTAATCATTAAGCACTTCATATTTTTTTCTCAAACAGCAGAAATGATAAATAGATAAACCCCTGCAATAAACAAACATCCATTAAACCATAATGTTTCAGTTTAAACCAAGGAGTTACAGCTATTCAAAATCTGTTTGTTGCACAAAATTGAATGTAAACATTACAATAATTTTTCCCTGGTTTAGCTTCCACTCCTTGAAGGAAAGTCTGTTCACCAAGCTGTTTGTCTAAGGGCCCCGATGGAAGCAACAGAGCCCTCCTTCCTTCAATTAAAGCTGTGAAAACAGCAGCCAGGCAGGAATCATGCTGGGAGCCTCCATCTTAGCCATGCGCTTGTTCTCCGCCACAGCCCCTTTACACCATACCTCCTTGTCACACTCCTGAGGTGCAGAGGATGCTGGGTAGATGGGTGTGAAGTGGGGGTTAAGGGGGTTTTTCCAAAAGGGTGACTTCACTGAGCTTGGCACCCACCCCCAACTCACAGTACTCCTTTCTATTGTATGTGTCCCCCAATGTGAGATGTGACTTACGCATGTGGGTGTGTGTGTGCATGAACACACTCCCTTAGGGAGTAATTTACAGTCACACAACAATTTGTCAAAGGTAAATCTGTGGCCTTGGTGATTGGGGAGGTGGGGGGCTGCAGCCTGAGACGGCTTTATTTTTATAGGACTCTTGCTTTATTTTAAGCACAGATAAAGTGTTGTTATGTATATAGTACTGATACAGATTTCCTGAACCATTTTGATTCAAAAGCTCTTGACTATTTCATTTGCGCACTTTTTCGGTTAAGATGTCCATTTTACTTACACAAATTCTTTTTTACTGAGTTCAGGCTGAAAAATATGCAGGGAACCTCATAATTAGTACATTACAATAAATACTGCTGTTTATTATGAATTAAAAAAGTAATTAACAACAGGGCCTAAACTTTGTAAACCTCTACATTTAATAATCAACACAATTAAAAGTGCTCTATTAGTTATTGAAGTAAACAATTCAGTTGTTGTATGCAATTATCAAAAATACAAAATGATTACTCGATTATGAAATTATAAACTTTAATTAAAGAGTAGCTATAAATGCGCACAACAATCAAATCAAAATATTTCAGACAAATTGTTTATTCATTTATTAGTTATTCGTTTATGTTTTAAAATGTACCAAACTAATATAGCAATGATAACTTAATGTTAATTTCAGTCTACTTCATACGAATCAAAGCGAGTCAAATTCTGATTCATTAAAATGACTGATTTGTAAGAGTGTGTTTTCAATCCACTAAAAAGACTTTTTTCTATTAACTGAAGTTAGTTCAGTTCAAGCTTGCACTGCTTGTTTTTGATTCATTATAAAAAATTAATGTCATGAATCAGACACTACATGAGAACTTGCAGTGCTTGCTCTGTATGTTTCTCACTCAATAAAAAAAGATTGGCTCATAAGAGTAATTTTTTTTTTACTCAATGCTTTAGATAATTAATAATATGTGTTTTAAAAGAGTCATTTGTGTGTGAATCATACTACAACCAGTAATCACTCCGTGTTATTGCATGCAGCCTGTAAAGACAACCAAATAGAAAAAAGCTTTCTTGTCATAATTTTGTGGTACTCTGCCTTTTAAAGCCAACTCACACAAAATCCGGCTTCTACAAGACCTCTGGTTTGGCATCAGGAAGTACAAAGTAAAAGGCTAAAAGCTCGCTCTCAAGTTTTAAGAAAGGATATCACGATCAAATAAAGATCCCAATTCATTAGAAAATCGATATTTTACCCAGCTTCACCCCACTGTTCGAGGGTCAAATGGTAGACGCTAGAAAAGCGACACCCCTGCAAGTCACTCTGTGAAACATTACCTCAAGATGATACAGCCACCCCACTACTATGAATCATTCAGTAGTGTCCGCTAAAAGGCCAAGGGGCCGGTCTTCCTCCACCTTGGCCTGAAGCAAACCAGTTTAGTGTTCCAATAGCCCCTCTTAGTGAGCCAGTGTGGCTGTCAAAACTGCCAAAGAGCACAAAGCTGGCTATGACACACTGCCTTCCTCAAGGGAATCAGGGGCACTTACACAGCAGAGAGAGCACTGAGACGTAACTCACACTGACACTGACTGGAGATCATTCTTAAATGCAATGTTTATCTTCAAAAGAAAGCACTTAGTCTGGGGTTCTCTACTTTTTATCAAGCAGTACATTATTTTCATTAAGTGTAAATGACTTGCTGTGGTTTGGTAGCTTTGATGTATGGGGCCAGAGCACTGCTTGTATGTATTTGTTGACGATACCAGGAAATACAGTGTTGCTAAGCCACAGTAGTTTGACGGATACCGTGCAAGAATCAAACACGGAGCAACAGGGGAAAACTAAAGCCTGTGGGGAAGAACCAAAGACGTCAAAACAGTGAGTGGCAGGAGCTCCTAGTTTACCTGAAACAACAGACTGAGTTTACCAGTGTATGGTCCTATGTTTAGAGACCACAGATGAGTCACACATTTTACGGTTGCAGTTGTTTTTTGCCTTATTGTAGGTCTTAACTGCTTAACTGACTCTGCGGTGGTGTTTGAAACAAACTCCTTATCTGAGAAGCAGAGAAAAGAAGAAAAGGATGCAGCCTGAGGCGCTGTCCATGGTGTTGAACTCTATCACTAGTTTACGGGAGCTGAACCGAGGGGTCAAGTTTTTCCTGCTTGCTTTCCTACCCTACTGGTAGATGTTGGAATTACACTGTCTGGTAGAAACATGCATCTTCCCCATTGACAGTCATTCAAAATCATCTCATTTTCTCTATCTCTCTCTCAGTTCCCTGTCTCTCTATCCTTTTGCCTTATTTTCACACATTTATTTTATACAAAAAGGATTCTTTAGTACTTAAGATCAACTAAGAGTATTGTGCTATATTGGGACACCATGAATATGAACTAAAATGCGTTTTTAACATACTAACTAGTTACCACTTATAGTACACTTGAATCTATCTTTCATACACTAAGTGTACCACAAGTGGTGACTTACTTTTTTTTAAATACAGAAATAGTATGTTCAAAAAATTGCATTTTAATTCCATATTCATGGTGTCCCAAAATAGCAGAGTTTAGTACACGTAGTTGATATGAATTGTTTCTTAAGATGTACTAAAGAATAATTTTTAGTATATTAAGTACAAAATGAGTGTGTAAATGAGCACTTTAAGTACATTATGGAAGTGCACGTTTTAATCAAGCAACATTTAAAGCATGAAAATATTTGATATCCCAAAGGGTTGAATTTGTTTAATGGAAGTAAAGTAAAACAGTAATGTTTTTGTAATGTTGTGAAATATTATTACAATTTAATATAAGCTAACTGTTATTTATTTTAATATAATTGAGAATGTCATTTATTCCTGAATTATCAGCCATTACTCCTATCTTCAGTGTCACACGATCCTTCAGAAATTATTCTAATATGCTAATTTGCTCAAGAAACATTTATTATTATATTGCGCTCTTTGGCAGAAACCAGCTCTCATAGTATTTATGTGAAAATTGACACATTTGTAAAGGGTTCATAAGTTCAAATGAACAGCATTTGAAATAAAACTCGTCCTCGACACTGTAAATTACTTTTAATCAATTTAATGTTTACTCAACAAATTAAGTATTAATTTCTTTAACAGAATAGACATATAAATATATAATAGACAGATTGTCAAAAATGATTTCTATTTCATGAAGCTTATCAATAGCTTCAAAAAACTAAAATATTTCAAAAGAACCTAACAATACTTTCCAACTTTTTGTTCTGTTACATCCATATAATACAGCTCTCAGAGATCAATGTTTCTACTTGTAGTTTTCTACATATATGCCAACTTTCCCATAATGCTTCTCCCAGAACATTAAATCCTCTGGCGCCAAAGAAGCTACCATAAATGACAAACCTTCTGTGCCTGCAACTTATTGCTCTAGGAGATGAAACGGTGCAGTTCAACCTTTTTTTTTTTCAGATACCACCCCAACAAAAATAAGCTGAGCATTACTGCCATCTTCCTGTAGAAAGGCTTTTTTTGACAGTGGTAAAGGTAGGCTGCTCTGTGGGTGGGTTGCCAAAAACAGAGACATCCAAAGACAGTGGGTTCATGGAGTTTCAGAAGGAGATTTGTCTGCAACATTACTGTTTCCGTCTGGATTTTGACGAGAGGTAAAATACGCAAAGCCCCCAGAAAGGGGGGATTGAGAAGTGACTCCTGAGAAGACACTCGTTTCCGTGCGGAGCATCTGTCCTCAATTTCTCTTATGAGTGAAATAATCCAAACTCTCATTTCTTGGCCACCCACCCACTCATCTCATCACATCTGCTTCTGTGCAGAATAATATTGATTTTGTGCGTAGGAAATTGTGATAATGAATGAAAGTCTAAATCCACACACTGAAGATACTCGACCTGTCATTATATTCTCATTTACAGGAGAAAAGGAAAAGAAGGCATATTAGTATTCAAGAGCATTAAAAATGATCACTTCTTGTCAAGCATAACTGTCAACAGTGTGTTCAGGGCAAAGGTCAAGGTCAACCAATTACTCAAAGACCTTGAATTAAGAGAGAGCAAGATTCAGTCTCACCGCGCTGAACTCTTTTTTGCACACACAGTCACGTTTCATGAATTAAACCGATATAATATGAATAGAAATATAATAAGCAATATATATTGTGTGATATGTACACTCTTAAAACATGTGAAAATAGGGCACGATGTAATTTATGTAGGAATTTTCCATATATATATATATTTTTTTTTTACATGTGTTTAACCTGCCTTTTGAAATTGCATTGCATTTTAAGGTTAATTATTATTTAGTTATTTATTTTTTACTGCAATGTACATACTCTGGGTCAGTTATACTGTTGTTTTGATACCAAAATATCAATAATAAAATTAGTTCATATATCAGTACCAGTAACATTTCCTAGTTTCATGGTATACATTGCATATACAGTACATGTCAAATGATTAATCACATCCAAAATAAAACATTTTCTTTAAAAACTATATTTGTGTGTACTGTGTATATTTACTATGTATTCATAAATACAAACACATGCTTGTATATATTCAATAAAAATATGTTATGTTTATATATTAAATACATATTATATTATAAATATATTTATATAAATATCAAATAAAATAAAACAAGGAAATATAATAAAATAATGAAAAAAGGAAGTTTTTGTGTGTTTTAATATATACATACACGGTATACACAAATATATTATACACTATATTTTTAGGCCTATATGAAGGGTTTGGTAAAAAAAAAACGCTTTAAATTCATTTGGATAAATTTGAGTAAAATGTGTTTTCTCTACTGAGAAAGAGACAAGGTGAAAACCAAAAAATTTTGTTCAAACTTTCACATAGCATATTTAGGTTTTAATAACATTAACAATTTAAATCCAGATTTAGATTTTCAAAGATTAGCCATAAAGATTATTTCCCCAAAACGCAATAAATGCATTAGCCTACTCTTTTTCCTCCCAAAATGCAATTAGCTAAATCAATTGAATTGTAAAAGTTATTTTTCATATTAAAGTGGTTGAAACATAATAGTATGATAAAGTTGATCCACATATCGAATGTGATTCATCTGACATTATGAATGTGATCTCTTGTCAGTGATATTAAAATGCCGCTCCAGCTGAAAAAACGCCATGGGGATTTAAACTAATCACAAAACCGGCTTAACTGAAAAGATGCATATGACAATCATGGGCGATTTGTCATGCAGCTCTAATTTTTTGTTTGTTTGTTGATCACAAAGTAGAAATTAGTGAAGAAAAACTAGATGCCGGGTTGGGGTTTAAAAATTTTAAACAAAACCACATTACATTAAACAGTGGCCACAGACTTATTCGTGCTGATTTGCAAGTTTGTAGAGCTCATTCTAAAAAAAAACTGTGCAGCATTGAGCAGAGATTAACTTAAACACCTCTGATTTGCCAATTGTGTTCACATGCTTGTGTTCAAACATGTCTGTGATTGACTGCAATGCTCAACACTGCAAAAACACATTGTGAATAAAAACCTTTGACACTCTTCACAAGTGCTCTTGCACAAATACGCACAGGGGGCATTTGAAAGCAGATGTCTATCAGCAGGTTGCCAATTAACCCGGTGCTCGGTGCTACTAATATTATGTTTTTAAACTTGAGTACTTACTAAGTTCAAAAGTACAAAACTATCTGTGTTGTTAAATGAAATGCCTAACATACAAATAAACAACTTTAAATACTTTTAACTATAAAAAAATGTGATATTATCCTGAAGATGCTACTTTAAATATGTTAAGTATGATTTTTTTTCTCTTGAAACAATATGAGGAAAATATGCCCATCAGCAATACACTGTCAGACAAACAGATGTTGTTTTACTAAAGGAAGGTAACCAGATAAGTCTTTAACAAATGAGCTAAAAAAAGAAGCTAGACAGAGTGAGAATTAGACGTTGAAGGGGCAATGCACCATAAGGTTCCTCATTCACACCTGTGAAAGACAGCCCATTTTCCCTACGGAGGCCAGATCCAAGCAGCCCAACAGCAGGACATGTTTCTGCTTGTGCTATGATGTGGCTTCTGTCATCTCTCTTCCACTCCCCCTTTGTTCTCTGCTGTTTCTCATTCCTTCTGTTTCTGTAGCCACTTACCTCAATCTCTAAATTCAGTGGCATTAATCCACGCTTGGAAAAGCCACTCTTGTGAGCGGGAAAGAAAGACTAGCTCTCCAAGGCATGTCGCTCCGAGCAGGGTCGTGGTTGTGGTTTTGAGGGGCCCTAGGCAAGAAATGGGTCTCATTGGGATAAAAGTTGTCAAAGCAAAAAAATATACACAGATGCATTGCAGTGTGATGATTTATGTGTCTCTTTTTAAGAACAAACACAAAA
The DNA here is from genome assembly GCA_032353835.1 of Enteromius viviparus. Lineage (NCBI taxonomy): Eukaryota > Metazoa > Chordata > Actinopteri > Cypriniformes > Cyprinidae > Enteromius > Enteromius viviparus. The sequence goes on from JAUCNO010000663.1 coordinate 8,926,259, forward strand.
AATTACATTGCACAGTGCTAACAGAAAATGTGATATGCTAATCTTAAAAGCTACTGTATATCTAGCTGACCCTTAAAATGTACTTTTGTTGATAAAGCTTATTGCAATCAATGTGATCTAGTTATATTACATTGTTTATATATATATATATATATTAAAAGGTTGTGGCTGCAAATATGCAAAATAGTAGGTAAGGCAAAAGTTGGCGTTTATGGTATGATAATAATGTGAATTGGACCTTAAAGGCATAGTTCATCTAAAAATGAAATATGATTTTTTTCTGCTCCCACTATACTGGATCAACATATTTTGTAGCTCCTGGATCAACATTACTGTCCAAAAATGTAAACTTATCCCAATCCTTACCCTAAAACCTACCCCAACCCAAAATGTATGCCTAAAATCAGTGGGAAATGATAGCTGATTAACAAGAGTGTAGAAGCACTAAGGCTGTAACGATTCGCGATATGAAACCGAAATCGCGACACTCAGATCCACGATCCTGTGTCGCGATATGATAAG
>JAUCNO010000663.1:8933677-8949834 GCA_032353835.1 Enteromius viviparus
GACAGCGTCTGTTCCATCTGAGACGCTTAAGAGACTTTAGACTTCCCTCTCAGGTGCTTAAGACTTTTTACACCTGCACCATCGACAGTGTCCTGACACGCAGCATCACTTCCTGGTTTGGGAACTGCAGGACAGAGAGTGGAACGTACCATCAACACAGAGCTCCCTGACCTGCAGAACATCTATAACAAGCGTTGCTTGACCAGGGCCAGGAAAATAGAGAAGGACCCCAGCCATCCCAACTATGGACTCTTTTCTCTGCTGCGTTCAGGGAGGCGGTTCCGCTCCATGAAGGCGAACACAGAGAGAATGAGGAGGAGCTTCTTCCCGCAGGACATTCGAAGCCTAAACCACTCATCACTCTAATCCACTGTACTTTCACTCAATTCAATTTTGGTCTTTTTCAATTTGCACTACTTGACACTGACAGTTAGGAGAAGGCTACGTGGAGATAAATGAATAGAATTTACATACAGTTTATCTTCAGTATGCCTCTTACTCATCTAGCACTCTGCACAACATACGGACACTTTACACTGACATACAGTTGTATTGTATGTATATATAATAGTTATATTATTTATTATTTTTTATTTCTATTTCTTTCTTTTATTTATAGCCATATTCAATTTCTACCTCCTCTATTTTATTCTTACTGCTAGTCTTATGCTATTTTTCTTTGTAGTATATTTATATTTATTACTGTACTTATTCCTTATTCTTTATCTTATTTCTTTGCTCTAAGTGGTTCTTATTGTTTTCCTTTCTTATTGAGTCAATTTGTTGGGCAATCATGCAATACATTTCACTTCATGTCGTACCATGTAAGCAATAAAATAAAATTTGAAATTTAAAACATTTACGTTTAAAGAGCAATGCAGAGGCATTGTATGCAGTGGTGCTAGCGCCGAAATCCATCTCCCAAAAAACACAGAAGAACCACAGAACAATCAGCTTATTGTGTGTGTACCTAGCTTAATTGAGTAATACATAACTTTAGATAGTAATATGCTCAGGGTTAAAGAAGGTAAGGTTAAAGGGCTCTGCCCCATGCCGTGACCAGCTGGAGTACACCTAAATCTACAATTTTTACACTTTTTTTTTAATTAAAGCATCCCTTCAGTACAGAATATAGCAGTGACATGTTGAATGATTGGTAGAAAGCTATGTGCAACTTCCTTTAAAGAGGTCATTCGGTTGCAAAATATCTCATGTTGTCAGGTAGCCTGCCTCACCATTTTGAAAAATGCAAATGGCATTTGAATTTGATTTTGACTCTTTAGTGCTACTTATTTTCAGCAGCATGGCACAAGACAACAGCACAATGGGACAAGTGTGGAAACAATCTTCTCATTAGTAAGATCATCAGCCGGCGGATGATAAAAGCCATATTGAGAGCGGACACAGCATCGCTTTCATTAACAGCAACTATTTGCGGAAATGCACAACATTTTCTCCGGTCTCTGAGGGGCCGAATGGCAAAAAAGGACATTTGTATGCATGAATATTACATTTTTTTTTCTGCTCCGACATAAATAATTGATCAGGATGCACTTAGCAAACCAGCATTCAGAGGCACTTTACCAACATGTGTCCTTTAAATCCACAATGGTTCCGTCTCCTGATGTTGAAGAAATTGCAACCCCTCTCACCGCCCCCTCAACCCCTACAAACAACACAAAGATGTTTGATCTCGAAACAATCACCATCATTGTCAAGGGAACTTTTGAAGCTCCTGGACGAGGTCTTGTGTGTGGAGCTTTCACGTAAGGTCACTTTGAAACGGCATGAGGTTCATGTCTGCCGCATACCTCTCTTCATTTACCGCAGCTCGCTAGCGCTATGCAGGAATTCCCCCCAGCGTGATCCGAGAGGGGCTCTGACTGAACGCTCAACAGATGGCCATGAGGTAGCGTTGCTAAGCGACTGGTCATCACTGATCCCACAGCTCGCTCTGGAGAAATCTCTCCAGCATTATGAACTTATTTACAATAATAACACTTTTCATTTGAATAATCACTCTGCGACTGCTGCACCGGAAGACTAATACTCCAGGGCATTTTAAGTCATTCATTTAGGACGTCTAGCCTAATTAGACGAGTAAAGACTCTCAAGAATTAGAAACTTTGGTTATAATGAAGCAGGGCTGCTGATGAAATCAAAACGGACATTCCCGTTAATGAAGAAGATTGTACATCCCTATAAATCATTACAGAACTTCCCAGAAAGCATTAAAGTGCACAGAATAAAACACCTCAAGTGAGAACGGATCTAAAAGCGGAGTGCAGGATACAAACAAACACAACTCAAAAGCAGTGTACTACACTAGAGCGGAGAAAGCGTACGCCGCTCCCGAGTCTTTATTTGATTAGACACTGTGAGAGACACTAACGGCTGTGTGTTTATAAATGGGCAAAGGTAAAAAGAAAAAGTCAAGACAATGCTGTGCAGTTCAATGTCTGAGAACAGGGTGCGAGATTCTTTCATCTAAAAATAAGTTTTCATAAGTGCTCCTCGTCGCTTGTCCTCACTTCCCATTTTCTGGAAATGCGGCGGACAGATGATTCACTAGGAGGAGGAGGAGGAGGAGGAGGTATATAGATGTTAACAGAACAAATAACGCATACAGACATATTCGTCATCTTTTTTATTCAAACAAACACACATAAAACAGAGACAGACCGTTTTATCCATGTATAAACATACTGAAGCTACTTTAATACCCATCGCAATGCCGAGAGGGAAAGGAAAACAAACATGAACAGATGGACTGATGTACCCGAGGGTCAAAGTTCAAAAAATATGCTGACAGAAAAAGAATCTCCACAGTACTTTGCATGAATTAATATTAAAACATTCTGTGTAAATACCAACCTAAAAAAGTAAAATCAGTGGTTATAAATGCTACAAGTGAATTTAGACACAATCTTAACATAACGCACAGTATGAAAAATAAATATTCATTTAGAGCTTTGCTAAGGATTATATCTGAGATCTGATGAAAATGATCAGTGCTAATAAATTCTTAGTATGTCTAAAGATTAAGTTTATGTGAGTGTTAGATGACAGCAAATGTAATCTAAATGTGAAGATATGGTGCACAATTATATATGCTATATCCATATCAGTTAATAACCCATATATTATGTATGCTACAATACACATATATTAAATACATTTAATACTATAAACAATAATACTGAATCTCATTATTGCAGATTTATATTATATTATACTGTATTTTGCCTATACTGTTTCCTATACCTATAAATTATATTACATTACATGTATATTTACACTGTAACAGGAACTCCTTAAAATAAAGGGTGACCTAAAATGGATATAGCAGTATCAAAGTCAACAGACTTTATGAGCTCTTGTGCCTGCAAGAAAAGGAGAAAGTGCTTTCTTTGCTTTTAAATGACTTTACACACCACTTAACTGCATGAAACGTCAAGCACACGTATGTCAGGGGCTCCCATTTGGGACATCAAACAAGGTAACACACTAGCAACCCTATGACACATCCAATTCCCAGATAAACAACCATGACAGTGACAAATAATCCCTAACCCCTTTAATAAATATATAATACGTTTATCTATGGGGGCATCAGAAGATAAATAAATAAGTAGATGAAAGGGGGCTCAAGTCACAGATTCTCCTCCCTCAGATGTGAATGTTGAGGGGCTCATGGGGACATATTCAGACAGGGGATGAGTAAACTTGAAAGGCATTGCGTCTCTGAAAGACAGTGTACATTTTTTTCTTTTGTTCAAGTCTGTCACTGAAATCTAATCAAACCACGCAGAGGCAAAGAGAAAGCTGGAGGCTGGCAGAAGACTTGTCTATACATTGCAAGTTACACTGTAAAAATATTTTGTCAGGTAAGCTAAAATGTGCTTCATGGGATAACATTATTTAACTGGTTAGATTTATTATTCAAAAAACATTTTATTAGATCATAAGTAATTAGGCAAAAAAGTTAAATAAAAACTGCTTATCAATAGAAAAAGACAGTATACCTTAAATTAGACATCTTTAATCATTTTGAGAAAGACATGTCAGCTTCTTTTGTGGTCATTTCTATAGATATTTTGTTGCATTGAACTAAAAGAAATATCAACGACGATTTGGCTAAATTATATCCTCTTTAATGGAACTGAAGTTGACTTTTTTGCTGTATTCTACTTCAAAAAAGTTGATTTAATCCTATAACACGTAACATGAATGAAACTAGTTAAAATGTTTCTACATGATGCACATTTTCAGCTACCTGACAAATCATATTTTACCGTGTAGGCTGTTTTAAAACGAAGAAAAATTAAACTCAGGAAGTAGTTATGTAACATTTAGAGGCATGTTGATTCTTTATGTCATTAACAAGAAGCTTGTTAACTGCTTTGTAACAGTGATGGAAAATAGGATTGCTGGATGTCTGGGAAAACATGTGAAATTAGCTTGGCCATTACCTGAGCAACCCCACACCAATGAGAGCCCTGCATTATCCATCTAAATGTCTGAGTACAGATGTGTGGGTGGATGTGCTAAGTCTCTGATTCTTATTAGTGGGATTTCCATTGAGGGTCGATACGGCCTGAGCTTACCAGCGTCCTGCTGCAGTCCCACACACTGTCCTGTTCTGACATGTAGTCACAGTAGCTAATCACCAAGCCTCCGACTCACTGCATACTTAATCACTTTGGGGGTGGCCAGAGAATAGGGATGAACGGCTCCGGCGCTAAAGCTAAAGCAACCTTCTACTCGTTCATTCTTTAGCTTTTTTTGCTTTTTCTTCTCCCTCCCTTTCTCTCAATGTAATGTGTCAGCATTTACGTTGGCATTGAATCATTTAGCTGATCCAGAGGAACCGGCGAACATCATAAGCAATTAACAAGTTCATATGAAAGACAAATTATTTGCAGTGCTGTGAGGCCAAATTTAAAATGTTTATGCTTTAGTTAAGCGTTTGCATACCAGTGTATGTTTTTAAGGTAGAAATGTTAGAAGTGTGTTTGTTAAAATGGCCAACAGAAAGAGTAAACGTTCTGGAAAATTTGCGAGCCCCTGTCTTCTGGAGGGGCTTACAGTAATCACTTTTACATGAGCCTACATGAGATGTGGACAGTAAAGCTCTGGTGTGATCTCAAGAAGTTTCTTAGATCACCATCATTTAAAGGGGTCATATGATGTTGCTAAAAGTAACATTATTTGGTGTATTTGGTGTAATGCAACGCATTTATGGTGTTTAAGGTTCTACATACTACACATTATTGTTGCTCCTCTATGCCCTGCCTCTCTAAAATGCATGGATTTTTACAAAGCTCATCATTCTGAGAAACGAGGTGTCCAGTACGAGGTGGCCAGCTATCCAGTGCGTTGTGATTGCCCGAATACCTCAAGCGTGTGATGGAAATGTTACGTCCCTTACCATAATGTGATGCCGTGTCCTGGCTCTATGACACCAAAACAATAAAACACCACATAAACGAGACATTTGCTGCCACCAGTGGAGACATAATTAGTGGTTATACTGACTTATACTGTCTTTTTCTTTTTTTGTGTATACATTTGGGTGGCCATAACTTATATAAAGAATATCTCTTTGGTTTTGAGACTTACTAAGAGCTTTTAACAACCCAAAGAGAAAGGAAAACATGAAATCTTTTCATATGACGTCTTTAAATGTGTTTCTAGGTTTGAAATGTTTGAAAATGATGTGTTTCAGCAAGAGCGTTATTGAAGTGTGTTCAGGAGAGATGAAGAGAGAGTTCTAGTTAAATGCCACACTATTAAAAAAAGTAGCTTTTTGTAGGTCTTCAAATGTCAACAATTTGCTCATCTTTTGGGGGATTCTATTCATGTTCCTAATTATTTTAACCAACTGTTTGTTCAAAAACATTCTTTAAAAATACATGTTCTGAGAACATTCTTTAAAAATACATGTTCAGAAAAAAATAAAAATCATACAGGTTTATGGTAAGTGGCCTAAATGACAGAAATTTGGGGTAAACTATATCACTGTCTCTCTGAACTATTCGGCAAACAAGAACATCACATTACAGATCTCAACTCTTAGTACGTTAAACCCAACAAAGGTGACCATAACCGATCATTCTCAAGAAGAACAAACTCATCTCAACATCATAAGACCACAAGCGAGGCAACATGACAACAAAATCAGCTGGCAACCAGTCAAACAGTACAACCATATTCATTATTTATGTCTCAGTGCCTGTGGTAAGCAGATGAATAGGAATGAACCACAAAACCATAGGCCTGTTGAACTAATACTGAACTAAATTGTATTTATTCAGCTCACCTGCTGTGCTTACTGATTCAAAATAAAAAATATGAGATTGCCGTAAAAGAAAATCAGCATCAACATGCATTACTTGTGTTCCTAAAAGTTTCTGTTAGAACTACAATAGCAGCGTTATTTACTTTTTTCTAAGATCCCTTGATCTCATTTTTCACAGTGCAGGGATATGTGCTGGGGTTGAAATTTCACCATGCCTGATATTGCACTGTGATGTGCAGTTTCATCTAATCCACCAGATTTCTGGCTCACAGTCACTAAAAGCACTGCAAACAGCCTGTTCCAAAAAAACCCCCACAAAAAACAAGAGCAGTCCTCAAAAACACAAAGAAAAGCAAAGCTCATGGATTAAATAGTAAAGGTAATCAGACTTAATATATATCACTATAATATGATCCCCACAGTCTTAGCATGACATGGCTGCATGTGATTGATCATATTTTAAATAGTCCATCCATATGTATATATTCTGACCTCATCATTTCAAAAGTTGGTCATCCAGTGAAATTACAGACTTCTCTCTGATGTTACCTTTACATTTATTCCAAACATTTAGTCGGCTTAAACTGATGCTTTCTTATAATCCAACCTCAATGGCAAGCTCTCATTCATTTTCAAGGGCAATGCCCACATCTCTATATCCAAGTAATTAATGGTGGGCACACAATGCGCAATTTTCAATGTTGTCAGATCACTGCTCTTCTCACACAATGACTCTCTGGGGTACCATCTATTTGTTGTTGTGTGCACACTACATGACGGATCGGCAAACGGGGGTCACTCATTTCACAACCTTTCAATAGAAAAAATCACAGACAACTTCATCTGGCTGGCGACAACCAAAACACAAGTGAGGAGCGATGCAGGAATTAATAAAAGACCACTTGTAAGAAGGAGTTCCTTGATTCCTTCCTACTAGAAACTATAGCCTGAAGTAGCTGGTGATATTTTTCTGTGCAATGGTTTGCAATAAAAAAGAAAAAAACATACAAAAAAGCATATGAAGGAGAGATGGTTGCTTGCAGAAACCGAAAGTGTGTTCCCGACATAATGGGTAGAACATAGGCCTGTCCCACACATTTTAATAACAATGATATTAAGAGATCACCCTGCAGATATATTAATATTGGTTATTCATTACATACCTTAGTATATGTACATGCATGTGTTTTTGTATTTAGTCATATGCCTCTGAGAGGATTCACAGAGTAAGAATTCATTGAAGAGTGCAACCCAGGCTTATTGGAAATACGTGCCTATTCAAACATTTACCTATTTAATTATGTACCTTACTGTACGTTTTGCCGCAGTTTCAAAGTGAAATGTCCAGAGAGTGGCGCTAAAACACACATTTAATACGTAACCATGACACTTTTGTATTAGGCTGGAATGCCATATTGTGTGAGCTACCATGTAAACTGGAAAACTCATACATATGAAGCTGTATATGTGACAATGTTCAAATGTATCAGTTTTCAAATTGTGCAGGATGTTAAAAATGTTTTTGTTACAACATTCTGCAACTAATTGTGTGAAATTAGCCTTTAGTAATCAAAAATGTACCTGTAAATCATACTTTTGTGTGGAAAAGATGAAAAGTTGTGGGATACTGCCTCTACTGTTTATTTCATCTGGAAACTGCAGCTATTCATTTGTATAGGTAGGTTTTTTCAGTTTTGCAGAAATGCAAGAAGAGGCCAAATTTCCAACGAGCCTAGGTGTTTCCTTTACATATGCCAATAAACCTTCGATTGATTGATTGACTGATTAAAAAAAAGCTTCAGAAAGGATATGAAAGCTATGACTTGCTGTGATGCAGTTGCTAGAAACAAAAGCAACAAGCAAGAAATAATGTGTGCATACCGAATGTTCTTTATACCCTGTGGTCATCATGTATTCTTCTGCATATTCATTTAACTGTCACGCAAATGTGCAGTTTTCAAGGTTAAAGATTAACATTAATTTTAGTTTCAAGGTAAGCTTTACTAAAAACTAAACAGGTTATATTCAAGAATAAAAAGACTGATTAAATATGACTTAATCATTTTGACAAAGTCACACCAACACACAAGTATTTTTATGGTTCATATCAGGTGGAAAGAGCTCATTAAGGCAACAACTGCAGGTTTCAACACTGCAGATCATGAAAGATTAATGAAAGCATCTTTGCATATTAAAATTTAAGTGGGAGAGGTTTGTTACAAAATGATCAGCATTCTGGAAAACTTCCTGAACATGCCAACATTGCCATCACAAACCTAAAGCGACCAGAGTTACACTAAAACAAATGAAATTTTAATCTCAACGTTTATGTTGGCGATAAATATACACTTATTGTTTTCCGTTTCCGTTTGTTATCCTCCAGCAGTTAAATGACACAAACACTTCAGCCTATATTAAGCAGTAACTTGTATTGTTTACATCGCATACTACACATAATAAAGGCAATGATACCTTGTTTAAATTAATAGTTAGCATTAAAACAAAGGTTTACTCAGACTCATGCCATCCAAGATAATCTTGTGAAGTGAATAGCTGCATGTGTGTGAGAAATAAGTCCATCATTAAGGTGTTTAAACCATAATTTCTGGCTAAATAATATTCCTTGGGTATAAGTATCTGTTTGTTTAAACTGATCTGATTTATTGTGTTTTTCCGAGGATAAGCTCCGCCCCATACACCTGTTGCTGATGACTGAGGACGCTCCGGATGGATTTAAAAGTTGGAAGTTGAAGTTGTGCTCGCTCTCTCCTTCGTCTTTTCTCCTCATTTCTACGTGGGCCCGGTCACAGTGATTCCTTAACTCTTAGTGAGTTTGACTCGCACTATTGAAGGAAGCTTGGTCTCTGTCGGCATGGAGAGCCACCGACCAGCTTCGTGTGTGTCTTGGGTTGTCTGTTCTTTGGATGGTTCGATCTCTATGTTTGTTAAACTGTGTTTTTTTTTCTTCTTTTTTTCCTTTGTGCTTATTTAATCAGTCCGGATTTACTTTTGGGCTGAATCATGGGCTCGTGAGTCGGCCGATTAGAAAAGAAAAGGAATAAAAGGAAAGGAAAATAAAAGGAAAGGAAAGAATTCCAAATCACATGAGTGAAGCTAATATTTTATTCACAATAGATTTATTTTAGTTTATTTTAAGCACAAAATAAAGCAATACAATCTGGACAGATTCAGCTGGGAGAACATCTAGCAACTAATTAGGGTAATTGGCATCAGGTGTGTAAGATGATTAGCTATAAAAAGGATGCCTAGAGAGGCGGTCTCTCTCAGAAGTAAAGATGGGCAGAGGCTCTCCAATCTCTGAAAGAGTGAGCAAAAAGATTGTGGGATAGTTTGCAAATTTGAGGTTATAATTTTCATTTTAGAAAAAAACAAAAAACAATTCTTGAATTCGGGTTGTTGTCCTCTCACATTAAAATTCACTGATCATATTTGTTTAGAAATGTTTTGGAGAGTTTTTTGGCTTTTGAACAGTTTTTTTTAATTTGAGAAGGCGATGTGCAGTTTGCTTTGCAATACATTAATGGATGGACTGGAGATTATTGTGATATTTTTATCATCTCGACATAATACATTTCTCCAAATCTGTTTTGATGAACAAACAAACTCTCCTACATATTGGTTGCTTGAGTATATATTCAGCAAGTTTTGACTTTTGGGAGAACCTTTAACGAGCAAGTCTGTTCCATCAGAACAGTAGTTGCTGATGACAGCTCACCACGAGCATGATATTTTTTTGTATATTTATTCAATCTTAAACCATTATATTTTTTCTTATGGCATCAATTAAAGCAATTGGCTTTCCACAGCTGTTTTTGTTCTTGCAAGAGAGACATTTCTCTGATAAATGTATCCGTCTTTACACTACTGTGTCCCGTGTGTCCAGCAGGGAATCTCTCACATTGATTGTCCATTGAGACTGGCTCTCTCACCACTGGGTAGGAAATCTCTTTGGATTCTATCATATATGCTCACAGTGGCGTTCACAGCCTTCACTGTCTAACATCTTATAGCTGACCTATTGATGGGGAGACACTCTGTGCCTCTTGATGATCTTAACAAAGGTCTTTACAAAGGCCATGCTTCCATTTTAAAAGTCTCACTTTAAAGCATTTTCTCACCTTTCAGTAAGACTTTATGTTTTATAGGATTTAATAAAGCAAATATTAAAGCAATACTAAGCAATACTTTATAGCCATACCTTTGGGTATTTTAGAATTTTACAGTTGTATTCGGTACAAAATAATTCTACCATTAATACCACTGATCAATCAATTTATTTTGTAATGAAATAAAATTCTTTAGAATTTATAGATGTTATACACTATAAATAAATGTGACATGAGTTACAAACAGCCCAAGTTGGGTTAAATATAGACAAACCCAGTAATTGAGTTGTTGGTTAAATGTCTAACTCAACCTGCTGGGTAGTTTTATTTAACTCAACTATTGTTTAAAAACTAGGTTGGAAACATTAACATTTATTAAGATGTTTAACAAATGAATATTTATCAATATATTTAATAAATAATTAAAAACATTTAAATTGTTTATTAAGGAAAATAAATGTTCACCTGTTGATTATTACTGATGGCTCTAGTTGTTGCCTATGTGTCTGATTTTTTTAATTTCCAACCTATTTTGGTTTCATCTTAAGGCCAGCCATAATTTCTAAAAACAGCTGAGTTAAAACAACAACAACAACCATAACATTTAACCCAACTGCTGGGGTAAAAACAACCCAGTCACTGAGTTTGCTTGGCATGGATTGTTTTTAAAGACCAGCATTTTTGGAGTGCAAGAGAAAAAGTAAAGAAATGTAAAGAAAATTATTTTTGTAACCCCAAAAATCAAACAATTTTCTGTAATTGCTGTAACACAGCTGTTGCCCTAGCTGCTTTCATGTGTGGTGTCAAGGAGGCCTTAGACAATACAAAAATGAAAAACAGAAGTACTGAGAATTGGATATAATATTGCTTTAAGCAGTCTCATAAATCTCATATGGACTAGAGCAACCCACGAGAATCAAGATCTTTATCAGTCTCACAAAGACATACTCAACCTCATTTATCAAGCAAGATTAACTGTCAGCTTGGATAAAATTCAAGGTGCCTAAATTTTGTAGTGTCCAGAATTTAAAGTATCACAGTCAAGATAATTTATCCGATGCATTGCGTGCAGCAAACGTGATGATTTGATTCACAAAACTACAACACAGAAGATGCTGACCTGTTAGACTTATCTGCTGTGTTGCTGAAAAATATGACTTATTAAGATTTCATTTAAACACTGCAAATCAGACGCTACTACTATAGCATATTGAATCAAACTAAATATTTCAAAATATCACATGAAAGCCGGTCATCAACAACACTGCTAATTTGACATCACAGAACTTCAAATTTGATATCACAAGCAGCATAATGGATTATTATCTGTCATTGACTTAAAAGGTTGGGCTAATAAACTGTGCTGATATGTTTAACTGTGAAAAAATCAAATAGTTTTGTCATTATAATCAAGATTCCTAATGAAGAAGCATTATTTATTTAGGTCTAAGGGGAAAAAACCCACAAAGCTAGGCATCACTAAACTGATGGGAAAAAAGTACCAGAGTCTCAAGCTAGTTGCTCTCCTCATTAAAATGAGATTTTCCTTCTTTTTTTTAAGTACAAAGTACAAAACACTGCCTGCTTTACTACATTCACAACTTTTAATCAAAACAACTAACTAGCTTATTTGAACCTTAAAAACTATAATTGCAACTTGCTTATCATATAATGTTGCATTAAAGCTTTGAATTGATAATTGCTCTCATGCTTTTCAACCCCCAGTTAGAATGTGTTAATTATCGGGCAACACGAAAGATGCAGTGTAAATATGCTTGGATAGCACTTTATTAACGCAATCGTGAACTGCAGTGTTCTGACACTCATATTAAGAGCCCAAAAGTTTTGTGTGAAAATGTCGTACCGGGATATCAGATAATTCACACTTTCATGTTCAGTGCATAAAAACGAGGCAGGAAAAAAAAACTCTGATTATTTTGCTTGCCATTTCAAAGCTGCTTCTAGCCCCTTTGATTTCTGATGATGAATATTCGTTTTGAGGACCAAAATGGAAAAGTTTTGGGATTGCATCTTGCTCTTTTGTCTACTTTTTTCCCCCCATCCGAGATTAAGATTTTTGTCACTGGATATTAGTTATACTCATTTAAACTTATCTGATCATTATCTTGCCCAGCTGCTTTAATTTATATATTTTAAAAAAACTTTTTTGGGACCTTCTTTCATTTAAAATCACTCTTTAATTATTGATTTAGAGCATTGAGCACAGCACTTGACATCCTATAAATCTGATTCTAAATTGTTCTGCGACTGATGCGCACAGAAAGGATCAATGGATTAATTTCTATGAGATGGGTGTTCTTGTGGGCTGAAGACGTGCCTGCACATGCAAAGAGCGGGATTATGAAATTTGAGCCAGGGCCTCTCACGTCTGACGGGTGGAGGAGAGCTGGCCTAAAGGGCTGAGTTGATGACAAATGGTAAAGTGTGAGCGCTCTTCCTCACCAGCTCAATCACACTGAATAAACACAGCACCACACACCTTGACCCTGCCTCTATAACTGTCTGTCTTAATAGTTGTCTAACAAGAGAGCTGCAAGTGTATGTGTGTGTTTTACCTTTTTTTAGTTAATTTAAAATTGATGTAAAATTAACTATAAAAACTAGACATATTAAAACAAAAAAACTAATTCAAATGACAAAAGGAGCAAATATACAAAATAACAAAAAATTTCAAACAATATTTTCACTGATGTCATACTGTATTATAATATTATATCATATTTTTCTGTTACACTTGAACAGTGCTGTTTGAAATTTTCTTCTAAAACGAGCATTTTTTTTTTAGGCTCCTGTGTCTACTTTCAGTTACTTTACTTTAATGGCAGATCGCTTACATGGTGAGTTGTCTGGCTTGCCATCGTATCATATGATTCACCATGTTCAGATTATCAATACACTTTATTCATGTTTGACTGCAGCAGATGTAATGCAAGTAATGCTGCAAGAAGAAAACGACTCAAAGATAGCCTTGATCTTCAAAACAAAGAAAGATTTTTTTCAGCGGCACAGCGGGCTGTTGGGAGAACATTTCTATAAAAGCAGCTGGAAAGTGCAGGGAATTGGGAATTGTAGAAGTGTCACATTTTTCTAATGTTTATCACTAAGCACTGATTGTAGCTGCCACAGAATATAGAGGGAATATGTATTTGCAGCAAATAATGAAATAATCATCACCCAGCTGCCACAAATCCCTGACGGTGAGAAAAACGTTTCTTAAAAGGTGTTTCAACTGGCTACAGGCCCTCAGCAACTTAAATGCGTAATATCTAACCTCTAACAACACATGACATATTTTACTATGCCATTATTTATTTAGCAAGCCAATGGCAAAAGTCAGAATCCATACGGGAAAAAATTAAGTACACTTCGACTGCTTCAAAAGGAGTTAAGAGGCTCATTAGAATTCAGGAGCTGATAATGAAATGCACTTAATTACTTGATCATCAGGAAGTGTGTCTACCTCTTCGAAAGCAAATGAAGAGTGTCCAGAGGCAGTTGCCTTTGTCTTTATTGATATGAACAGAAAGATATTTCTTAAATAAGAAAAAATGGCAGCACAGCTTAGGTTCACAAAGGTGAATGAACAAATAACCAAATGTCTAGAATAGTGTTCGTCAAACAGACGAGTCCATTGTAAAAATGTGTGCTTATTATGCACAACACCATGTTTGGCAAGAACATACCGTGTATAGCCACAAACACTTCATACCAGCCGTCAAGTGATGGAGGCGTGATGATCCGAGCTTCCTCTACAGCCACAGCACTTTTTGCAGTCATTGAATAGAACATGAACTACTCTTGATACTAAATTATTCTAGAGTTAACGTGAGGCCATCTGGCCATTAGCTGAGATCAAGTTGGGCCGAAATGGAATCATATAACGATACAATGACCTCAAATACGCCTGAAAATACAAAATATAATGGCTAAAACTTGGGCTAAGAGGTGCAATCTTTACCCAGAATAAAAAGAAAGACTAAATAAAAAGTAATATCAAATTAAATGTATATATTTTTATCAAAAAGGCTGCATTTATATATTTATTTATATGAACTACAACATTTCTAGGTGTATCCCTTTAAGACAAATCTTCACTGAAGATCCTTACAAAAACAAGCTTTTCCTGTGGTTTGAACACCTGCCTCAGTTGTTTATGTTACATCCAGCATACAATGAAGTTTGGGAGTTAAGCACAGAGTGACAATCGGAAAAGGGTTCAGGCCAATAATTAGCAGCTGTCCTCGACCCCCACTGCTGCTAACAGATATATCGACAAGTGCCCTGGCTTTTGTACCTGATCCTTCACCTTTTACTTCAGCAGAGATTGAATCTGTGTTGCACAATTTACCCGATAACACGGCTGGCAGAATGGATGGAGTGACTTATGATATGCTCAAAGCCAGGCAGAGTTCAAAATCTAAAATCAATGTTTAATAGGAGACTGATTCTCGTAAGGGGTCTCTCATTTATTGAATACTCAAGAAAGACGAATTTCAATCTGAAGAACCATTTCTTTATTATCAACAATTTATTAAATGCTTGTCAAGTGGCTTTTTGCAGATATTCTTTTACCCAATCAGATGGTTTACATCAAACACAGGGAATGAATGAGCATGTCACAGTGACTGATTCAAGCACATGCATGTTTTCATCTCTGAGAGGTTGCGTTTGTAGTTTCATCTTCAAGTATAGGGTGCTATAGCTACGGTGAGGTCAATAAGTATTTGATCACCCTGGGATTTTGCTAGTTGTCTTAGCAATCATGGAGGGGTTCGACAATTTTCAGCATAGGTGCATTTCCACTGTGAGAGACAGAATCTAAAAAGAAAAATCCCATTGTATGATTTTTTAACAATTTATTTGGGAATTACTGTCAAATACGTATTTGATCAATTGAGTCAAAAAGTTAATATTTGGTACAGAAGCCTTTGTTAACAATTACAGAGGTCAAATGGTTCCTGTACCTCTTCACCAGGTTTGCACACACGGCAGGAGGGAATTTGGCCCATTCCTCCATACAGATCTTCTCTAGATCTTCTCTATATCAGTCAGATTTCGGGGCTCGCGCTGAGCAACACAGAGTTTCAGCTCCCTCTAAAGTTTTTCTATTGGATTTAGGTCTGGAGACTGGCTAGGCCACTCCAGAACCTTGATGTGCTTCTTACAGAGCCACTCCTTGGTTTTCCTGGCTGTGTGCTTTGGGTCATTGCCATTTTAGAAGACCCAGCTACAACCCATCTTTAATGCTCTGACTGAGGGAAGAAGGTTTTTGCCCAATACGTCACAATACATGACCCCGTTCATCCTCTCCTTAATACTGTGCAGTCGTCCTGTCCCCTGTGCAGAAAAACACCCCCAGAGCATGATGCTTCCAGCCCCATGCTTCTCTGTAGGTATGGTATTATTGGGATGATACTCATCATTCTTCTATCTCCAAATACGGCGAATGGAGTTCGCTTTTGTCTCATCTGACCACAGGACTTTTTCCCATAACTCCTCTGGATCATCCAGATGATCTCTGGCAAACTTCAGGTGGGTCTGGACATGGGCTGACTTAAGCAGGGGAACCTTCCGTGCAATGAAAGATTTTAAACCATGACGTCTTTGTGTATTATTGATAGTATCCTTGGAAACGATGGTCCCAGCTCTCTTCACAGCACTGACCAGCTCCTCCCGTATAGTTCTGGGCTGATTCTTCACCATTCTTA
>JAUCNO010000663.1:8967063-8995394 GCA_032353835.1 Enteromius viviparus
GTCGTGGAACACTGGACCAGCTCTATACCCTCTTGAGGGTACTGGAGGGTTCATGGGAGTTTGCTCAACCAGTTCACATGTGTTTTGTGGACTTGGAGAAGGCATTCAAACATGTCCCTCGTGGTGTCCTGTGGGGTGTGCTCTGGGAGTATGGGGTCTGGGGCCCCTTGCTAAGGGCTGTCCGGTCCCTGTCTGACCAGAGCAGGAGCTTGGTTTGCATTGCCGGCAATAAGTCAGACTTGTTCCCGGTGTGTGTTGGACTCCTGCAAGGCTGCCCTTATCACCAGTCATGTTCATTATTTTTATGGACAGGATTTCTGGGCACAGTCTGGAGCTGGAGGGGGTCCAGTTTGGGGACCACAGGATCTCATCTCTGTCTTTTGCAGATGATGTTGTCCTTTTGTCTCCTTTAAACCAGGACACTGGGACGTTTTGCAGCCGAGTGTGAAGCTTCTGGGATGAGAATCAGCACCTCCCAATCTGGCCATGGTTCTCAGCCGGAAAAGGGTGTTCTGTCCCCTTCAGGTTGGAAAGAATGAATGAGATCCCAGATACAGGTGGCCGAAATGAGTTTCCTCCATAGGATGGCTGGGCGCTCCCTTAGAGATGCTCGGAGTAGACCCGCTGCTCCTCCACATCAAGAAAGGCCAGCTGAGGTGGCTCGGGCATCTGTTCCGGACATGTCCCACTGGGAGGAGGCCCTGGGGAAGACCTAGGACATGTAGGAGTGTCTATGTCTCTCGGCTGGCCTGGGAACACCTCTGTGTTCCCCCGGAAGTGTCTGGGGAGAAGGAAGTCTGGGTGTCCCCGTGACCCAGCCCCGGATAAGCAGAAGAATATGGATGGACCTCAGATTTATTTTGCCTAGTGTTGTGGTTTAATTTATAGTAAAGCATTAAGGATAATTATTGGACTGCATTGAAGTAGTAAAATAATAGATAATGAAACATTAAGGAACTGGAGTTGTTAAAAGTAATCCATAGATTTATTCTTGTTTCATATCCCTACTCGTGGGACATGATACAGTTAAAACGTTCAAGCCAGAAACACAATAGACCTTATCCCTGAATAGCTTCAGCATTACTCAAACTCTTTGGCCTCTGATCATGGCAGAGGCACATTGCACAATTCTGGAACGGCCCATCCAGCTGCATCTCTGTCACAAAGCAACCAAGCTCTGTTTCTCTGGTAATTTAGACTAACAGCTCTTCATTGATTTCTCATTAGTTTTTTTTACCTAGTTCAGGACATCAATTAAGCCTGGGAATGTTTGAGGGCTGCATAGAAAACTTTATCAACTCTTTATTCTGGCCGCGAATCAGGCGTTTTTAGAGAACTCCTCACAGCTTGCTTTAGAGACCATGACTTAATTTCAGTTCTTAAAGTCATCTTGATTCGTTTCTATGTTCTGCACAAACATTTGCAAGACAATGACGTTGTTGTTTATCCTTCTACCGACACCCCCCAAAAATGGATGTGAACAGTCCCTTTCCTCTCCACACTCTTATCAGCCGTGTCCTTTCTCTTTTCACTCTCTTCCTGCTGATTAATATCTTTGGGTCAGAGGATGTCAAGAAAGCTCTTCCCTGCTCTCACCAAATACTCTTGTTTCATACCGTGTAACATTGTGTGAATATAAAAAGATTTTAAGTGCCGGACTTCCCTAATGAAAAAAACAGCATATACTGGTTAGGTATGTTATGAAGCTTGGCTGTTGGTATGAGCTGGTTGCTTAGGACCGTCTCTAACCAGCTCAAAACCAACACCAGGAACACCCTGTGGACGTTCTCAGAAAGGATCAGGCCAGAATCGAGAGTTCTGGTCCTTACAGCAGAGTCCAACTTTACTTGTGTGTGTGTTTTTGTTCATGTTACTATGCACAAACTCACCACACCCCACTGAGCTTTTTGCTTTCCAATCCTAAAACTGTCAGCAACAAGACCATTCAGATCCAGTCTTCCATTCATCAGCTAAGTATGTTTTAAAATATGGCTCTCCACATCACAGACTGGTGAATCCTTAATTTCAGCTTCTGACTCATTAAACCCACAGCTCCGAGTCTCTACATCCAGTATTTAAAATCAGCACGTACATGATTTACTCTCAAACATGTGTTTGTGTTCCTGCAGTTATGCATTATGCGTGTGATGAGTCTGTTATTTGCTCAGAATGCCAAACAGACTTGTGGGAAACACAAAGATAGATGTCTATTATCTCTTGGGAGATGTAATGTATGTGGGAGAGAATATGTTTGTGTGAAATCGGATATTTGAACAGTCAAATGGTACTGACGCAGGATTTTAGGCGTGTCCATTTTGCCAGTACGAGTTGATTACCTTAGAAGTGAACCCATGGGACTGAAGCTCCGCCCCTCTTTTGAATCATTTCCTGTAATAGCCAATCGAATTCCGAGACCAGATAGACCCTAATGTCAGGAATGACGCATTACACGTCTCGTTTTAGACAGCAGCATCTGGTAGGACAGGAGAGTTGTTTTCTCACATCACTGTAGAAAAGCTTATAACCCACTGAGAGTAAAAAGGGATTAAAAAGAGAAAATGTGAGGTTTTGGAAAAGAGTGTGAGGTGTGTGAGATGTTTAGGGCTGCAAGTGTGAGCAGAAAAAAAGACTTTCTCCCTCATTAGACTCTGAGCTGACAGCAGCGTGTAAATAAGGTGCACTGTGAAGTTCAAAAACACTTGAATTGAACATTAAAGCTCTCTGTGGTGTTTTATTTAGAAGCATTGGCGTGAGTACTTTGGCAAAGTTTGGCTGAAATAAGAGGTTAACAGCTTTTACACAGGTTTGACGAATGCCATTAAAATGCTTTATGGATGCTCTAAAAAAGTGGGCTGGCAAGCTGAAATTCCTACAACCTTAGATTTTTATTCCATATGCTTTTATGAAGAGTAAATAATGACAGATTTTTTTTAAATAATGTTTATTAATAAAAATAAACATTATTAATAGTTTTTAGAAATGTTATTAAATTGAAACATTTCTTGAAAAGTTTAGCATATATGAATATGAAGCAACAGATTTAACATATTTAAAAAAAAAAAAAATATGGACATTCTTACATTAGTACACCAATCACAAACACAAGGCATTTATAATTTGACAAAAATAGTGTAAATAAATGCTGTTTTTTATGCTTTATATTTATATTTAAAATGGTTTCCACAAAGTATTTAAGCAGCTATTAAACAATTAAATTAATAGTTAATTGTTTGTTTACACAATATTTATATTTATACAATATTCCAAATATTATACAATATTCCAAACTGTACCGCATGTAAACAATATTTTTATCAAATTGATGTTATTTATACTAATATTGTAGTAAAACATGTGCAGCATGCTAATATTTGTTCATTTATTGTCGTTTAACAATTTCCACAATAAAGAAAATAAACGCAGACTTACAGTAGTTCAGAAAAATGTTACCAACCCTAAACTTTGGAACACTGCGTTTTTAACAGTATTTTTTTGTCCTTATGGGTCTTTCATCCTAAATCCCTCTTTCTTTTTCACAGGACTGCCTGTTCGGCAAGAGAGACCTGTGTCTGCCCCTGACACTCGAGCTCCAACACAACCCTTGAGACCTTATGTTCCTCACATCCACATACCTTTGATCATACCACACAGAACAGTGCCAGCCCCCACCGGCCACCCTCATGCGCGCCAGCCACACGTCCCACACCAGCCCTACTTCCCCCAGCCACCAGGCAGCCCCAGGCATCCTACCCACCCTGTACAACCCCAACAACCTGCCGTACACCAGCCAGTGGTGGTCACAGGGCAAGCTGGCCCACCTGGATATATGCGCAGGGTCACGGTCAGACGGGATCAAAGCTCAGAAAACTCAAAAACACCTTTGAAAGGGTTTGCAGGTGCTCCAGGTATGAGCTAGACAATGTTAACAAAGTTTGTAAGGAAGCTCATCCCTAAAGTGTCATAAGTATTAGATATTTTCCCCCCTCTTCCATAGGTTATCTTCCTGCCAATCCCGTCTCATATAATACCAAACAGTCTCAGCCAGCAGGTATGTTTGCTTCATAAAATCTTTTTGTAAATTTGCTATAATTCAAAGAATTATAACCATTAATTTTTGTTACAGCTGCCCATGTCCCATGGAATCCTGCAAATCAAAGACCCATAGCAACTCCAGGTAACAAGTTATAATGTACAGTAATAAAGCAGTTGTAACATAACACACGGGAAAGTAGAAGTTTAAGAATGACAGACCTTCCCTGATGACAGTGATGAGCATGAATCATATAAAAGACATGCTGTCTCAACGTGGGTGTCTTCTAATGTCTTTAATCGAATGGAAATGTGCATTTATATATATTTTTTTTTAACAGAGCATCAATTTAGAGACAACAAAAATAAAAAAATGAGAAACAATAATCACAAAAAACCTTTCTTATTTAGTATTCTTGTCTATTTTTTTCACATTTCAATCATGAACTTTACTGTATTGTATCTGATTTCTGATTAAGTAAAAGTGACAATATAGATATATATAAAATAACAAATAACACTGGTGCAAATTAATTAACAAAAAAAATTGTTGTTCATTTAAAATACTGCAAATTACCGTTTCTTGGCCAATTAAGATATTTACTACCAAGTAAAGTTTCTCGATTCACTCAACCCTGGCAGGTGTGACAAAAGATAGTTTTGGATTGTGTGTGCAATGATCAAAACATATTTTTCAAGCATGTGATGTTGTGATACATGTGTCTTCTTCACAATAGTGTCAGAGCAGAACTCCTTGACAGATCCATTTTCATTCTCTGCTGGCCTCACACGGCAGATGTTCTCAGGGGACTTCGGCATCATTCGCTTTGATAGGATGCTCGTCAATGATGGAGGACACTATAACCCTCAAACAGGTCAACTCCAACTATTTAACAAATAAACCTTCAAGAAACCTATTTAAAACGAACATGTCACTATTTTTAAAAATAACTGTAGGGAGGGTTGGAAAATGAGCCGAAACAGTTGAGTTTTACCATATTTGATTCTATTCAGCTGATTTCCAGGTCTGGCGGTAACACTTTTATCTTAGCTTAGCACAGATAATTTGATCTAATTAAAGACTCTTCTTTAGTTACTTTGTGTACCAAGACCGACAAAAAATAAGAAGTTGAGATTTTCCAAGCTGATATGGCTAGGAATTATACTCTTTCTGACATAATAATTGAGAAACTTTGCTGCCATACCATGGGTGCAACAGGCGCAATATTACAAAGAGCCTGAAAATGCTGGGGACTACTTCCAGACGCTGCATAATATTTTTCGCCTGCTGTACCAAAGTTCCTTGATTATTACGCCTGAAAGAGAACATAGTTCCTAGCCATTTCAGCCAATACAACAAACAACTTCTCATTGTCTGTCAGTCCACAATGTAACTATGGAAGAGTCAAGTTTTAAATAAAAATTAAATAGAAACTAAAAAATTTAACTTTTCATTTTCTGGCAGCTTAGCACATAATACAGTTACAGAAAAGTATTAAATAGGAAAAATATTGAAAATCTTTTGTCAGTTTTGAACGTGATGCTACTGGTCTAATTGGATTCAATGATTTATGCTAAGCTATGCTAAAAGTGTTAG
The DNA here is from genome assembly GCA_032353835.1 of Enteromius viviparus. Lineage (NCBI taxonomy): Eukaryota > Metazoa > Chordata > Actinopteri > Cypriniformes > Cyprinidae > Enteromius > Enteromius viviparus. The sequence goes on from JAUCNO010000663.1 coordinate 8,972,690, forward strand.
TGTTATCGCCACACTCAGAGATTGGCTGAACAGATTCCTAAACTCAGCTTATTAACTCTGGGGGAGTTGGAGAATGAGCCTACTGTATTTCCAAAAAAAGTGGAATGTTCTTTTAATAATGGAGGTTTCCATATGGGTTTTCAGTGAATACCCTATACCCTATTTGGCAGCTGATGCTGATTGCTTCTCTCTCTGCAGGGATCTTCATGGTGCCCACTGATGGCCGTTATCTGGTGACCGCCGTTCTAACAGCTCCGCGGGGTGAGCACACAGAAGCTGTGCTCTCGGTGTCCAATCGCAGCGTGCAGAAGTTGGACACTGCGGGTTACTGGAGTAGCCACTCACGGCTGACCCGGGATCAGTGCATGTGTGGGGGGTCTGCATCCTTCAGCCTCATTCTCCCACTCCGGCAAGGTGACACAGTGGCCTTGGTGCGCACTGCTGGGAAACTGGCCATCTCTGATTCTAGAGAGATCCTCTCCACCTTCAGCGCTATATTCCTTTACTCGCCTCAAGCCAAGAGATAACCCCGTCACTCAGAGGGGTGCCAACGTGACTTTTAACGCAAGTCTAACTATTCACAATGCTGCCTCATTTGGAAAGGTGTGGTCACATATTAGCAAAAATAGAGCTGTATTGGCAGGACCAGGTTGAATCCATTGGGAATCTTTATGGGAAAAAAACTTACCAACCGAGTGAATTCCCAATGAATCACTGGATTTGGTGTGAGATAATTTGCAGAATGGTAAATGTGACCGCACCTTGAGACTTGTGACTATGCAATAGATTTTGCCTTTGGTTATTTATCAGACACAATACTATTATTTTAGAGGTGGAATGTGTTTGAGGTGGTAAAATATCAATTATGAATGCACTCGAACAATCATGAAGAGAAGAGCATAAGTAGTATATGTGCAACAATCTATATTGTTTTTTATTCTAAAAATTGTGATTTTAAAATATATATAAAATGTAAAAGGTTTATATATTTTTTGCAACATTAAATTAACAAATGCATATTTTTTAATCTTTACAAACTGGTTTCAGTTCAATTTGAATATCACTTTTACAGCCAATATTTTGATCTATAAAATAAAAACTAAATAAACTACCATGATGTAAGGACTTGTGCATATTATTTTCAGGGTGTTGGATATTTTTACACCTGCAGTATAAAACTGATTTAGTGTATTTTGTTTTAAATGGGCGAGATAAAAAAAGTAGAAAAAAAAAAGTACAGTAAAACATCACAGCACAACATCTCAGTGCTATAAACAGTCCAACACAAATGTATTAAATACATCTTTAATAGATTCATAAACATTGTCCAAACCATAGTTTTGTTTTTTTTAAATCTATAGTACAATTATCCATTTAAAGGTGTTTATGCTGGTCAAACGCAATCCTATAAAGCAAAACCGAGAAATGCACCAACCCACTCGAATACAGCTACAAATAAAAGCAAGTAAAACAAAAGGCATCAAAGATCAAGAGGAATGACAAAAACACATTCAGCACTTACAACAGCAGTTTCAACAAACAAAACAACGGAAAAAAAACAAGAGGCTTTTTTATTAACTTTTTTCTGTCTTTTTTTTTCTACCATTAATGTTAGTTTCATACAACATGAGTGTGTTCATCCCACACAAGAGGTATTACTTTCATAGAAAGAAAGATTCCTTTGTTAACGATTAACAGATTTTACTTCCAAAAATCATAACTGCAGACACAAGGCGCAACACACACATATACATATACATATATACATATGTATATACATATATATATATACATATATATTTATTTATATTAAATCACAACAGTCAGCTGAACCATGAAATGCCCCAAATTATTCCCTAAACAATGATTTGACTTCAAAAAATGATTTGTGCTCTAAATGTGTACATCTGTTTTAACATCCAGCACACAGTGCTTTAAAACTTACCCATACGAGATTCGAAAGCAACTTAAACAATATCCGAAGACTATAGTGATCACGCAGAGAACATGTTACTTCAGTCGAGTCATTTTTATCCTTCACTTGTACATTAGCTTCAATATTTTCTAACAATAATAAAAAAAAATTCAGCTTCCTGCTGTTCGAGATCATCCACTAATAGTGAAAATCTACAACGTCTAGATTCTTCGAACTGTCTTACCCAACAGAAAGCATCAATGCCTGTGTAAAACATAAATGGACCTATTTAGATTTCAAACTAAGCATGCAAAGGCCTATCAACACATTAAAGACCTTTTGATACTCTCTCACAGGTCGCAGCCTACTTAAAGGTACAACATGCCTTCATTTTGAAAGCCAAAATATACTACACTCTTCTTAACTTAACACAGATCTCTTGCTGAGGTTTACATAAAGGATCTAAAAGCGCTTAAATCCTTGCACTGAGCACAAAAGGCTGCTGAAAAGCTTTGAACGTTATTGCATTTCTGTCGTGAGTTAAGTGCAAGACGATCTGATATTTTTCCTTTCTTGGCTGCAGCTGAAAAAGTGCGATCGGTAAGGCGTTCTGCAGCAACCAGACGATGAAAATGTCAACAGTTGGAAATAACAAGAAAGCCCAATTACAATGAACTCCTTGGTGTACTTTTCATACAAATCCAGTCGACTGTACGAGGCTGTGCACGCTAAATCTGCTGAACTGTTAATGATGAGCTGTGTCCTCACGTGGCACGGCTCATTCTGTGCATACTTTCCAGTATCTACGAGATTCAGCTCATTTCGCACCATCTGGCAATGCATATTCAAACTGTCATACCGTCACCGCATCTTAGAGGCAGTGTATGTTAATTAGTTAATTCTAACTAATGCCTTTGTATATAAATAATCTATGCTCTAAAAGTGTAAATTAGTGGCTGTAAAGAATATCTCTGTTAATTACTTTGATTATAAGCATATCTGTATGCCACCTTTAACCTTACACATACCCAAACAAACAGCTGAGCATTCGTTCCGCTGACCAAGAGGCCATTGGTCGTCTTAACTAATACTGTAAACATTAGCCCAGTAGCAGTAACACTCCTTCAGAGCTGAAGCAGCCTAACTCTTAGCAGCTAACTGAAATTATATAGATTAGAAATATTGTTACAGAGCAGCACCAGGTGTTTCAGTTTGTGGGAATTCTACCTAAATCCCATTAATGTGGCGCTGGGGTGTGTTTTCTTGTTTTCTTTCAAACTGTTCAGTTTAGAGGTGCTTTTGTGGAGTTTGTATTTCCTAGGTGGGATAGGACAGCCACTTTATTCGTCTTTAAGCAGAGATGTGAAATGTGGAAGGGGGGTACCGGCTAAGTGCTTCTGATGGCAGAGATGACAGTGAATGTGTGATAGATGACCCCTCTGGGATGGTTTATAAAAGCAGGTCCTCCGCACAGATCTCAGGGATAGGCTGACGCCAGAAACAGAATGTACTGAACTCTGGGAAGCTGAAAGCTGAACTTTGTTCTTTACTCAGCAAGGGAAAGACGTGATCCACCAGCTCACTCAATCTACTGTACCTACACACAAACAGAGAAAGACAGCTAATCGAAAGCACACAAAGGCATCCTTCAACTCTCAAGGAGACCTTGAACAAAAGTTCAAGAATCAGCTCTCCACCTTTGAATCAGCATAATCTTTGACAGCTGAAGGCAACTTTAGAGATACTTTTATGTATAGCTGCAGATCAATGTGCCCACTTACGAGGACTTGTTGCCCTTGGTTTGCTCTTGTATGAGCTCTCCTTTGGGGTTAACCGTAAAGATTCTGCAGACTGGCACTCCAACCTCCTTGTAGGCAAAGACGTCCTAGAAGAAAAAGTCAGAAGATCAGGCTTCAAGCGTCAACTTAGGACACCCTCTGCTGTTTTTTCCAGCCCTTGTACAAACAAAAACATTATTCTATGTTAGTTCCTTGGTTAGTTCCTGACATTAGCAATGGTTTTATGATGAAATGGATGCAGTTCTGCCTGTATAAACATTCAGTGTCTTACTCCACCCAAACAATGTAATTTATTCAGCTGGAAACTATCAGCAGGCTGGTTCGGAGCAGCTGGTCATGCAGTCCGAGACTGTGCGTGTAGCCTGAGGGGACAGCGCTTCCAAGTTCTAAGCATTAAACATGAATTTCCGTGCTGAACTTTGACTCTGCTGATGAGGTCAATGTGTGTTTAAAAAAAAAAAAAAGATAAAACTTTACTACATTCCAACTCACATTTGTTCGGTTTCCAAATGCGGCATAAAAGGGATGTTTGTTGGGCAGGAAAAGGTTCTTAATGTCAGTAAGGCATTCGATTTTGAAGATTTCTGGCTTCTTCTCAATCACCTCCCTTTCAGACGAAGAAAACATTTTAAGCAAGTGAAATAAGTATGCGTATTCTGCTTTTATGGGGTTTATTCATTAATTCAAGGGATAGTTCAGTCCAAAACAAAAATTGTGTCATTTACTTGCCTTTATATGCAAATTTGTATGACTGACTGACGTCTTCAGAAGAAATTAAGATATTTTGAACAATATTGACTTCTAATGTATGGACAAAAAATACATATATACACATTTATCAAAATATCTTTTGCATTACACAGAAGTACAGGTTTGAAATGACATAAGGGTGAATTATGGTGACAGAATTTTTTGGCTGAACTACCCCTTAAAAGCAATGGTGTTTATATAATACCTGTGAAATGCAGAGAAGAGGCTACTGGGAGAGAGCATGAGTGGTCCGCGGGGCAGGATAATGCCTCCGTCATTTACCCATTGCAGATATCCTCGTGTCATGTCTGCCATGCCAATTGCCCTTGCTGAGCAGTACAGGAATTTATATCCATTTCTAGAAAAACAAAATGTCCTTTTATCAAAACATCGTTTAACAGCCGCTTGTGTCCTTTTAGTGAAGAAAACATGTCTTCGAGAAGATCAAGAATGCAAACTCACTCAGCCACGGAGTGGTAGAGTTTAGCAATGCCCTGATGCGTCCAGTCCTTCCCAAACTGAGGCAAAATCTGCCCAAACACATCTGATCTGAAAGCACATAAACATACGGGTGAGCATAGCATGAAGTAGAAAAACTAAAGACGCAAAATCCTCTAGTGCATATTTGTTCTACTTGGAAGGAAGTCCAAGTTTCATTCAACTGGGTTCCTAAATATAGCTTCTGACATTCTTTTTATTCTTAGAACTAATAGACTTGTGAAGGAGAGAGATTTTTTTTCTCAGCTTGGGCAAAACTCTGTGTCGTCTACTAATGAGGATCCTCTCCCCGCTTTAGCGTTTTATCTCCGGCTCTTTCTGAGTGGCATTATGAGAGAGCAAGATTTAAATTGGCTCATTATGGTGACATCCTCCTCCTAGTCCAACCTCGGTCTAGGCGCACCCCACCGTCAGCCGCCCTGCTTCACAGCCTCAGAGAGATGTGTCAGGCAAACGGGTCAGAGAAATAATAAGCGGCAGTCAATCTGCCCGTTTGATGTTTGCCACCCACCAGCCACTAAGGGCACGAGTCTGGAGGCGGAGAGCATTCGTTTGCATAGATGCGTTGATATTACAGCTAGCTTTGCAGTAATTAAAAACCAAAGACTGTGGAACGGTATCGCACTAATATTAGAGCTGTGATCTCCATCAAGCAGTCAGGAAAACTCAGGGAGACATTGTCCGTTAAATGGTGCATTGTCTTCGTGACTGAAAGCGTTAGTGGAGAGGGCTGCGATGCGAGATCATTATTAGTGGTTCATTACTTGCCACATACTCAGAGGGCTTGTTTTGATGAAGCAGGCTCTGTCTTGATCTATAAACCTCTTTCTGTTCTGGCAGTAAAAAACCTGGCAGTGAGTGAGTCCTTCTGCAGTAACTAATGGAAATGTTTATGCACACCTAAGCCTTTTTCCCCCACTTTCATGAGTACAGTAAACTATAAAAATGAAGAACAAAGGTGGATTCTGCACAAAAACAACCCAGCACATGACTTTCATTAAAAGGAAACACGTGCTGAGAGTCTGTGAAATACGTACTTGGTGATGGTTCCATCGATGTCTGAGATGATGACTTTGTCGTCCCAGTTCCAAAGGTAGATGGTGCCTTCACAACGGCACGTGCCCTGGTACTGTGTTGTGATGCTAAAGGTTACGTCATTGGGTCCTTCCTTAAGCTTCAGACTAGCCTGCAGATCAATTATTATCAATGCATCCCTTAGTCACTACATAATCTGTATCATTTCAACGTTATGAGTCAATTTTCTGGTGTATCTCGTGCCCTGCCTTCTTTTCTATTCTTATGCATCATAGCTCTGCAGTTAATTCTAGTATAATCCAAGTATAGTAACTGCAGTCCTATAGGAACTATTATGCATCTAATAACAAAAAAACACATTCTGTGTGACTATCCCTTATGACTGTTACTCAGAAGTTAAAAAAAAAAAATATATGATTAGACCAGATGGATCAAGGTGGATGGAGAAAATTGTGCAGCTTTTAAAAGGTTGTATCACTTGATTGACATGGTTTTGATGCATGAATAATATATCACTGATAAAAAGACAGAACGCTGTTGCTTGTGTGAACAGTGAAAAGTAATTTTGTAAATTCATAAGGAATACATCAGGAGTAACCCTAACCCTAATATTAATTATAATATTTCCTGTGCAATTCTTTGCACTACACACTTTACTGCTGAATGCTGCAATACAAATAAAAACCCTTGATAATTAAAGGATTAATGAGATTAAAATCTTAATATATGCAGTGCAATCACTTCATCTACACCATCATTATTAATTTATAAATTCATGAATTTATAAAAATAAAAAAAGGCTTTCTTAAATGGAAGACTTTATGTAGCGCCTCTGCATCTAAAGCCGCAAATAGGGGGCAGTCTAGTGCAAATCAACTGCAAGACACTACCCTTTTAGAAATGAGTCACAGAGCTTCTACATAATTTCCTGGAGGAAGCTTGAGGGACAGCTTTAAACAACCATCTTTTGCAGAGCTGTTGCACTTCAGGCAACAAAGCTCTGGATCTTTCGGTCAAAACCAAAAGAGCAAGTGTTGGAGCTGCTTATGTAAATAGTAGTCACAGTGCGGTTTAGCATGGAATATGTTTGCAGAACTAAATATTTCTGCCTCCTGACAAAAGCGTAGACTCACAATCTGGTCGGAGGAGAGGCGCAGGGACTTGCGGTAGGCATGAGTAGATGTGTGGCTGTGGGGCTCAGACTGGACCTTGCGCTCCATTGATGATGCGGCGGCGCTCACCTCCTTCCCCTCCTCATCGCTGGATGAGTCCCTGGTGTCCACTCTGCACTCAGAGCAAACAGGGAATCAGTGAGCTAAATTTACAACCACATCCAGATTCCTAATTTAGACTACAGCAGCACCACAGAGAGTGAGACAAAACAGAAAGTAGGCTGGATTGTCCTGATTAACTTCATGGACAGCGAGGAAAAAAAAAAAAACAGCAGATAAGAGAAAAGGGTCAAAAGGTAAAATCTGTATCTTTTTCTCATTTTTTACAACCAAGCTAACTGACATAGCAAGTTTTATGCTCCCATCTATAACATGTGGTTGAATTTTATTAATTTCATTCAAGAATAAAAACTGATTACAATCCCCACATCTTCCAAAAGTGAAAGGCAGGAAATTATCCTGTGTCTGTCAGGGCTTGACTCACTTGCGGGCATGACTTTCCATTGACAAAGAGGGGCTGCCTTCCTCCATTTGGGACTGCTTTATCTCCAGCTTTCCAGTGCTTTCTGACTGTATAACAAAAACAAAAGATTATTAGTACATCGGATCACATGCATCTATAAATCGCAGTAGCAAATTTGTGTAAACATGTCATCATTTGATTGTGGTGTTGTGACTTTCTACACGATTCTATCATTCTCACATGCTGTCAGGCAAATAAACTGACAAGTCTGATGAGCTGCCTGGCCTATTTCTAGGCTGTAAAATTCCACACCGCAGAGTGGTGCTAATTACAGACACGCCAGATGAGGGCAGCGAAGGAGCCTGATGTATGATGTCTGAAGTTCGTTCTTGTCTCTAGAGCTTCTGCCGTCATTCAGAGGCAGCGCGTTTTATCTTCTTTAAAACAAAGACTTGAAACGTTCTTTTGTTCAAGCAATTACGTGAATGTTGATGCTTGTGTAATCAGATCTGCCCACAGAAGTCTAAAGACAAGTACTGGAATGCAATGGGATTAAAAGACCAATAGCCGCTTAAAGGTTTTGTTCCTACTTCCTAATTACAGCTCAATAAAGAACTTTATGTTTAAACAGAAAAGTTTGTCTTTACAGAGCGTTATACAAATCTGAAGGTCACACCGCTCTGGTCTTACCTGTTTAATAGTGCTATCCGCTCTCTTTCTCCAAAACCACCAGCGGCCTGATTTCTTTGGCATCCTTTCTTTTACCCAAGCTTCCTCTGTAGCCTAAACAGAACACTGACATAAGCTATTTGACCTACTGGAGTACAACACAGCACTGCAAAATAAATGACTTCAAACCATCAAGTAAAAATATCCTATTAGGTAAAACAAAATACCTTGGGTAAGTTCTTCTGAAATGCTTGCAAACTTAGGATCAAAGGGGCAGCCAATGTCCAATTGTAATACCTAAAATAATCAACATTTGTGAGCATTTTATGCAATTATATTCAGAATAAATTTGTTTTATTTAAACTCAAACCCACCTGTTTCCTATTTTAACAACTAAATTCGGATTGTCTATGATAGCTGGATTTTCAGCAAATTCATGATATGTGATGATATGCTCCATAAATTTTTCTAGAAACAAGCAGAAAGAACTTTAAAATTTCATGTATTGTTCTCATTTGTAAATCTCTTCAAATAAAAGCATAAATCTATTAGCAGTTTTCGGTTTCTTAATCTACAGCTGTGATTTTAACACTATGATAGAACTACACACCAGACAGTTAGATACCTTTGGAAATCTCTCCGTTCTCACCGAGTCCTCCACACACAGACAGAGTGACATCAGGCAGATCACTGGCAGAGTCAGACAGGCACTCAGTGCCACTGTCCGCCGCAGCACTGCCCACAGACTGCGGGGACTGAGAGCCTGAGCGCATCCCAGAATCCATCCAGTGCTTGGAGCCACCGTCTGAATCACTGCAAATACATGCAACACATCATGGCCACCTGACACCTGATAAACTTGTTATGAACTGCTTTCCAAGTGCCTTAATCTAATCTTAAAAGCAATACAGGTCAGATGTGCAATTCTCTTTCTACCTCTTAGGAAAATAGCGAGCAGCAACATCGGGCTCCAGCACGTTTAGGTCATCCAGGTAGATGTCCTCTGGGCCCTGGTGCTGACTTCTTTTTGGGACGCCTAAATAAATTTACAGTCAGCAAACAGTAATCATAGCAGAACGGCATACAACAAGCCCTATGCACTGAGGCGCTTTACTTCAACAGCACTAAATTAGATTGATTTATGTGCACAATTTTTATTTCTAGAGCGCACTGATACAATCTTGTTAAACATGAATCAACCACAATTTTATTTCAACTTTATCTACTCCCACACTTCCACTATCAAACAGAGATAACAAGCACTGGCAAGATAGTCAATCAAACCAAGTACAGACAGCTGCTTAACAGGCCCACCTTTTTTTTTGGAGGGTGAGTCAGTCTTGGGGCCAACGTCTCCCAAGTCCCCACCCATATGAGCAGCAGAGGCAGCAGCTGATGCAGCAGGAAGGCTGTTTGAAGGAGTGGAGGTCAACACTCCACTAGGCATCATCTCCAACTCAGACTCAGTGGGAGTTTTGGGGGTCACAGGGGTGCGGGGTTCAGGCTTGACTATGGTACAGCCAGAAGTCCCCGAGGCTGGTTCTCTTTCATCGTTCTGCATGGCCTCTGAGCTCAGGATGACTCTGAAGTGAGTGTTCTCTGAAGGCGTTATGGTCATGGTCTTCGGTAGCTCCACCTTTTCCTTCTTAGACACCTGGGAATTAAATTTTTTTGGAGGGGCAATGAGCTGAAATTTAATCAGACCTGTTAACTCAAAGTCATAGCGTAAAACAGGAAATAATTTTGCGTATTTTAAACGTGGTAAAATGTGTTAATTTATTAAACAACCAAACACATCTATACATCATGAATAGAATATAAAATATTTAAAGGTCTGAAACATTGTATTACTAATATTTGTTCTGCTTATTGCCTCTTTTTGTGTCAACTGGGACAAAAGTGTCTGCTAAATGAATAAATGTAAATGTAAAGTCCTCAGTACAGTACTTCCTTCATGTGAAAAAAACAAACAAATAAATGACATGGAATTCATAGAAACAGAAAGGTTTCTGTGTAATTTACCCTGGTAGATTCAGGAAACTCTCCCCATGTCCACTGAATGTGTGACTCCATTTTGAGCAGGCTCTCTGAAGGCCGAACGACTAGTTCTGAGTCACTCTTGGGAGAAAATGCCTCTGACATGGCATGACTGCACAAAATACAATAACAAACAACAACTCATGTTAACTGAGACAAAAATTAATGTGAACATGAAAAAACGTAGTAATGCTAAAAGAAGAGTCTTCAAACCTTAAAACAAGTCCTCTAATATGATAAGGATCAAAAAATATCTTGAAGTGCATATGAGAGAGATAATAAGCAGATACAAACCTATCTGATGGAGACCAGTCTCCGTCAGAATACGGGTAGTTGTCCAAAGAATGACGAACTGTTGGTAACTTGGGTTCAACTTCTCTAACTGTACAAATTGAAGATGATCTGAAAGACAGGTTATCTTTTTAAAATTGCATGTCCGCTCCATCAAAAACGAGTATGTTTGATGTGCATGCATCGGTTAGTACCTGGTGTTGGAAGCAGGGTCCTCATCAGAACTCAGGTCCATCTCAAATATATCATCCGTTGAAGGGGTCGAGCTGATTACTGCAGGAGGGGTCAGCTCCTCTCGACGTGGGTCACCTTTATGCTTCTTTCTCCGTTTCTTTTTTTTCTTGGCTGCCCCGGTGCTGGCCACAGGGGGATCAGGAGGGTCCTCGGGGTCCAGTGGATCATCATCCAGGTTCTGACTTGACCTGTGATCACCTCCGATCCAAAATAGGTGACTCTCAGTAGGGATGGGGGAAGTAGCCAGGTGAGCTGGTACAATTTCCTACAACAACAAAAAAAACAGTACTGCATGGTCTTTGGAATGCTAATGTTTTTCAAACAAAATGCCATTTTCATAGTAAAATATAAAGATGTTTGGTGAAGCCACAACACCTGTCAACTAGGGGACACTTACGTTCTGCTCCTCAGTTTCCTGCACAAAGAAGGCTTCTCCATTATCTCCCAGCTTCATATGGAGATCCACAGGCTCCCCGTTGATCTCTATGTCAATCTGAAGAAGTTGCAGAGGATTCATGTAAAACACAACCTTATTTTAGAAGACACCAACAGATTAAGCTTTCAATAAACTTTCAATAAACTTACATACCAAAACTTATATGATCTGTGCTTTCATAATCATCCAACAACACCACAAATTTCTGACCTTTTCAACGTCCCTTTTTATTTGATTAAATATATCTATGTACGGAATATGTGTTAGATGACCTTAAAAAGCCAATATCTGTTGACATTTACCCTGCGATTCCCTTCTGAACTCGTGACCTTTCACCCTGTACATCCAAAACTCAGACAAACAGCAGGTTTACTCTCCTGTCCACCAATGCAGTTTTAATCGTTTGTTCACAAAAGACACAATACCCGTTGAGGGGGATCTAGCCACCAAAACATAATTAGCGAATTTGTGCCGCTCTGAAAGCACTGCAGCCAGCTGACCCGCCAAAAGGATCACATCACACACCCGATACCACGACCCAGCACAACAGCAGGCTGATACTGAGCTGTTTGAGTCGTCTCAGATGACATCCACAGAAACATTATCCATCAGCTAGAAATACAGATTTATTTCCCAGTGTTTTTTTGTATTTTTCTGTTTCTTTGGACTGCTCTTATACTAACTTGCTTCGTCTTTCCGGGGCCTCAGAGCCTCAGTTTCAGGGTTGCTGGGTGATTTATGCGTGCAGAGTAATGGGCTAGAATTTTAATGTTGGTATAAATCACGACCCTGAGGACATCTCGAACAGAGAGCTCTCTTACGTGCACGCTTGTGGACAACAAGATCTAGATTTCATTTCACAGCGTGGCAAGAAGAGAGAGACGGATGTTGTTCTGACTCTTAATGACTTTTGTATCAGCAATCTAATTTGTTTACTTATTGTTAACAATCCAGATCCATTTCATAATGGTGGTAAGAAAGCAAGGTCAACTTGTCTCTTATCTGCACTGTGGGCAAATGTGTTACACCACACTGGGATTAAAAATGCCTTAACTAAGCTTGAAATGCTTTTCAAAGGTTGCTAAAGCGAATCTACGGCCATCTCCCAATCACAGAGGCAACCATGACAAAACTATCACTCCTCTGCCTCCATTTCCTATCTCTTTTTAGTCAGAGAAACCTGTTGCCATAGCTACCACATCTTTCTAAAGCTTTTCACACATCCTGTACATAGTGAGAACCGCTCCACCCCCCATCCACTGCTGTTTCTCATGCACACTGGTAAATGTTTTATGCTAAACACTGTAACACATTCTGTCTGTGTACTATAGATGATTGAAAACATCCAAATGGCTTCAACATGACTGGAACGCTTTCAAATATGTTATTTATTTCACTATAATCTTGTTATTTAGTGCTGGAGATAAACACTTAGACTATCACAGAATTCTCACAGATCATGTCAACAGCCTACTTCCTCAACAACTACAACATTTCACCATTTTTAAAGAGAGGAATTGAACACAACACTTTCGCACTCACATGGTAATAGATAAATAATGATTTTCCTATCTTCCCATTCAAGCATTTATTTATCCTGTTTTGTCAATGCTCTTTGTCCGTTTACATGCAGTACCCTCTGCTGGAATCTTCTGTCATGAACACGCCAGCAGAGAAACTTATTTATAGAGCTGCTGCAAAAGCACAGGCCTGCATACGGGCCATTGAGTGTTTTCAAATAAACCACCGCAGACATGCACAGATGAAGGCATATTTAAAGACAGCACAATCATGAGGACATTGTGCATTCAAGCTGAGCTTCTTTGATCGTACTTGTGTTTGCTCTTTCATCCAGTCATTATGGTGCAAGATTACTGCTGCCATAGGCTCCAGACTGGAAAGCAGAAAAGCAAATATTGTCCAAAGCTCAGATCAATTATATTGATAGTGACCCGTCTGTGGATTTTTCTTTATTCTGTGTTTTGAAAAGTTTTCAGAAACTCAGTTTTTTGAGAAAAATCTATATGCCTTGGGCTTGTTGATGACACCCACGATTTATCTTCATGTTTTATTTGAAAATCCTATTTTCTCTTTAACACTCACCACTTTCTCTTTGGAGCGCAGCACACCCAGTTTTCCGAAACGCACATGGAAAGGGGAGCACTGGTAGGTGCCGTCCTTCTGCCGGACCACTACTACATCGATGCAACCTGAAAGTGTGGCTTGGTTAATGCCCTTATACAGCTCCTTCATGGTCACCAGTACCTGACCGGCCAGCTGCCCCACGTAATTCATGGTGTCCGCCTAAAAAGATGAACAGAAAACAAAACTAACTTAACCTTAAGACATCACACAGGAAACATGAATTTCATTTTTTCCCCACTATATCTGTACATGATAAATGTGGCATGATCTCCCCTTAACTCATTTCAAAAGTGAATTTCTATGTTCTTTTTGGCTCTCTTTTTTTGTAAAACTGTTATCAGCAGACGGCTCAATGCTGTCTGAATTCGCTCCAACATTAATGTCAAATAGGTGAGCAAAGAGAGCAAATTAATCTCAAACAAAAGACACATAAAGATTTGTTTATTTATGTTTTTTTTTATTCCTAACATACTTGTAGTACCTGTTTAACAAGTACAAAATACCACAGCAAGATATGGGTGCACAAGCAGCTGCAAATTTAAGAAAACTCACTGACATGTTTACCGATGATTGCAAAAAAAGCGACATGCTAAATTAATCCCCAGCAGACTGCGTTAGTGAAGTTCACAGAAACGCTATTTCTGGAATTAATTATTATGCTAACGACAATGAGTAATTATGATTTAACAACATGGCTCATTTTAGCCTTTATGAGGTCTAACAATGTGAAAATGGGCAAGTTATTTTTAAACATCAGATCAAGGAAACAACAAGATTAAATACTGTCACAGCTTGTATAAAATGCCTGATGGGAGAAGGCAAATAGCTAAAGTAGAGCATTTTTTCTGACCATGGGGCAGCCAAAAAGGTCTTAAGAGACTTTGCACCCATGGCTAACCTACTTTTTCCCCCAGCACAAGAGTCACTGTTTACATGAAACATTTTCTCTGAAGCACTCAAGCATGCAGTTGCCTTTAAGGAAAGAATGAAAAGAGCATAGCATAACAATAAGTAGCCTAACACTTGGCTCAACAGGGCGTGCATTTAAAGTATATGCAACATGCATATATTTTCATAAAAATATTATCATAAAAACAACAACGAAAAAATGACAGCATACTTTATATTCACAAACCTTGTGTGTAAAATTGGTCATAAGGGATAAAAAATAAATTGTACAAGACATAATTAATTAATTTAAACTCTGTTCAAACAGCTTGGGTCAGCAGCATTTGTTTTACGATAATAATGATAACATTGTTTGATCAAAAATGCACTAAAAATAAAAATAAAAGTCACATTATAATTTAAAAATATTATTTTATATTCACTTATATTTAAATATATTTTAAAACTTAATTATTCCCATGATTACAAAGGTTTTCTTTAATCTAACCTTACAGATTTAAACTAGAGCATTTATAAATATGAGGACTAAACACTTGTTGCAAAGTGACATTGTAACTGAATATGCTATTATTATATTATTATGAAAATAGAGTTATTCTGCAAAACAGAACGACTGACTTCAGATTCACATAAACTATTTGTAGCAACAATTTAGAGGACACCGTGAGCATTGGGCACAGATGTGACACTCATATCAATGATCTCCACATATCTAAATATTTGATCCTGCACAGAACAACAAACATATGACATCCACGGTCATCCTCAGATTACTGTGATAAGTGCATAACTTGCGTGACTTTTAATTGCTACAAAACAGTTCAAATACCTATTAAAAATGATTATGTAAGGCCAATCTCTTTTAAAAGCTTCTTTTTGAGAAATTTTTAAAACATAAGCTTCCATATGTTTTTGAAGACTGTAATGATTTAGCAATTAAGCAAGAAGCTAGTAAATCCCGATCCTGACAATGCCATTTTAGTTTAATCAAAATAAAAGGCTTAAGCCCTAACAATGCGTTCAATCATTTTATTAGCTAAACTTTAATAGTTCTAACATCTCCAACTGTAAAATACACTGGTATGCAATCTTCAGTCACTGAAAACCAGCACAATGCTGAAAACATAAATCTTAGTCTAATATTAATCAGCTGGAAAACAAATCTCCACGCTAAATGTGTTTTTCATAAACTGTTTTTTTTTTATTTTTTCGGATTAAAAAATAACATATTTTAAAGGCATTTACATGACTCAAGGCATCATCTTGCTATTAGGCATAATCAATGCATGTTAACACTCAGCAAGTTAATAGCTGATAATAATAACACTTAACTAATCCTAAACTGTACTCTTAACTCTACCTCTAGATACCAAAGAACTCTTTTTATTAGCATTTCTCACTCACCCAGGACCATGATGCACTAAGGGATGAGGACTCATCTAGTTCACTGTTTTCCTCCTCAGTGCAGCTGCCAGTAGCTTCTGGTTCTGACCTAGGATAGTGTCTTTTCATCACAGTTTACCTCTGGTCTTTCCTTCCTTAGAAATAATCTCTTAACCTGTGTCATCCTAAACAATATGTCAGGTGGCCTGCCTACCTGGTCTGACTCAATGATCTTGTACGGCATAAACAAACTACGGTAACCTTTCTGACACTGCAAAAACTTGCGCAAAAAACCCCCCCAAAAAAACAGAAGTTGCGTTTTAGTTTAGTCAAATCACGTCATATTACAGAAGACCTGACAAATCAACCAATTGGGTATAAGAACCTACTCTCACTAACCAACAAGGCAAGAGTAAGAGGTCAGCAGTTCTGAAACAGATAAGACTTGTTTCCGGCGTGGGGGACGGTGAGGTTGACCGCTGATAAGGGCCTTGAAAAGGGGGCTGGAGGAAAACAGTAGTTGTATTTCAGCCGTCTGTTCAATCCTCCATGCTGATTCTAACAAACATTCAGCTTACTTTAGTTAATGATTCAATTCACAAAAACTTTTATAGCCCACAAAGACACATTAGCTTTGAGTCTAACTTCATGACACTATTTTCATGTTATAGCAAATAAATAAATTGGCAATATTATAAATGTATCAATTTTACCAAAAATTAAAACAAAACACAACAAAAACTCTCTCTCTCTCTCTCTCTCAAAAATCATTGTACGATTGGGTTTTACATTTTCTAATAGTTTTTATTTATTCTGGGTTGCAGATGGGACTAGACAAACTTTTAACTTTAAAGTCTCATCAGTATAAAAATTCTGGTGAAAATGTGAAAGTCTTAAGTGGAGTCAAGAGTGGTGATTAAATATACTTATTATCAACATGCTAATAAAGTTCTTTGTTTTAAATGGAAATGGGGTGCTGGGGGAGCCTTGGTGACTGTGTGTGATTCAGGGAAATTGGTTTTCAATTGGTAATATTTAGGAATCGCATTCCTGGTTAAGATGTGTTTTTAAGTATTCAACGTTTTATTTTAAATTAAAGTGCTTTAAAAGTCGAGAGAGAGAGAGAGAGAGAGAGGAGAGAGAGGAGAGAGAGAGAGAGAGAAAGAGGAGAGAGAGAGAGGGGTTTTTAAAAAAAAGTTCATCAAAAAATTGTCCTAAGGAAAGAACAGATTTTGGTTTTAGGACAACTGTGATAAAACATTTTGAACCACTTCAAATGCTGATTAGTGTGTACATGTGCTTGCAAAAGTATTCATACCCTCTTCATTATTTGCATTTTTATGTTGGTTCTTATGTAAAACTGCTTTAATTTACTTTTTTTCCCCATATCAATTTACACTCCATACACCATATATGTACTCTAATCCAAGATGTTCAAAGGTTTGTATGTTCACCTGCTCTGTTTAACTGACAAACAAGACCTAGTGTAGAATCAAATTGCTTTGTGTATCTGTGGTCTCCCCGGGAACGCCTCTAACTACAGAGGCCACGTGTATTTGTCAGGTACATGTTATCAGTCTTGCAGTGCATAATGAAAATATTAGGTGTAGGACAAAAAGTCTGTAATTTGCCATGACAGCAGATCAAGTGATAAAGGATAAAGGCTATTGACCTTTAAAGCTGCATGACTATTGCATAGTCATAACTAGCTGTACACAAAAACACCCTCCTCTAACAGTTATTATTATGATTAAGCTAGACTGTAATTATCAGAGCTCTTTTCAATAAACCAGCAAAAACCTGTTATAACTTAATTTGGGTGGGGATGTCAAAATTATTAATGTACCGTCACCGTGTTGCTCATACAAACTTGCAGGTCCTAAAACGTGACCAAGAAAGAAATGAGTCAGATAAAAGCTAAAAGAACAGCTCACACAAAAAGGAAAATTTGGTTAAAACATTCAAAATGTAGAAGAGTGTGTTTCTTCATCAGCATAGATTTGGGGAAATTTTGCGTTACATTCTGCCTCCCGTCAGAAGTCCAAACTGCTGATAAGAACATCACAATAATACACAAGTATTTAATTTCACAAGTTTTACACAACTCCAGTCCATTAATAAACATCTTGAAAAGTGAAAAGCTGCATGTATGTATAAAACAAATCCATCTTTAATGTGTTAACTGTTGCTTCTGGCCAAAATACAGGTCCATAAACCACGGTAATACATTTCCTCCGGTTCATTTCATTTTGTCCGCTCACATAAAAAAAATACATTTTTGTTTAGAACCGTTTTTAAATGAAAATGAAATGCTTGATCAATGCATATTTCAATGCATATAGTAGAGATAGCAATATTTTGGATAGAGGACAAGCTGGAAGCAGTGGTTTGAAGTTTGGATCTCTTTCATTTTTATTAAAAAGACACAGATTATCACTTTTCAAAATGTTAATTGCTTGACTGGAGTTGTGTGGATTATTGTGTTGTTTTTAATCACCTGTTTGGACTCTCAATGTAATGGACCTTTTTCACTGCAGATGATCTATTGGTGAGCTAATTTCTCAAATGTATAAACACCCATCTACATCATGTATGGTCTGTGGGTGAATAAATGTTCAATCCTGGGCGAACTATTCTTTTTAACAACACCACAATCTTTTTACATAACCCTTTTGACCTTGAGCCCACTTTAGTCCATTTTACACGGTCAAATTATGCAATAGGAGTTACAGTATTTCAAATCAAGCATTTACTAAACTGCAGCTAATGCTCATGTTCAACCACCCGCTCTGCTTTACATTTCTTGTACTTTGCGGTGTCGTGAGGTGTGAGGCAACATGGCCAGCATGAAGTCTTTCACTTACATAACACAAAAAGGTGATTCAGTTCAAGTTCAGTTACAAAGGGCAAACAAAGCCAGCGAAAATAAGCAGTCTTATGCATACTCCCCTACTATAAAACAAATCTTAAGTCAAAATATCCACTTTAACACAATTCAGTTCCTCAGTTCTACCCTGAAGGTTTCATTTTCAGTTCTTTCATATTTAGTGGTAAACAACGTGACGACTGTTAATCAGGAGAGACATATCAAGCAAATATGATAACAGCCGTGTCACACTTAGATATTTTTTT
The DNA here is from genome assembly GCA_032353835.1 of Enteromius viviparus. Lineage (NCBI taxonomy): Eukaryota > Metazoa > Chordata > Actinopteri > Cypriniformes > Cyprinidae > Enteromius > Enteromius viviparus. The sequence goes on from JAUCNO010000663.1 coordinate 8,991,558, forward strand.
TAAATGTTACATAACTTAAAGCTATAAAAGGTAACCCAATGTGGTTCCAAGAACAGAGTCAACAAGGTGACCTGCATGTATTGACTTTTGATACAAATCAAAAGTGCTTTTGCTCGAAGTTGTAAAAAAGTTTGAAAACAGCTATCTTTATCAGCACTAATGGTCACTAATACTGTACAGTGTGAGTCCGTTATTGTTTGTGTTATTACAGCAAAACTGTTCATTTGTCAGGAAAGGAAGTGATGACTGCTGCACTTTTCTTATAAAGGAGTCGAAAATAACTGTATTTGGGAAAAAAAATTAAATATTCTTTTTTCAAACATCAAGTATTCACACACTAATGGTCAGTGTGTAAAACTGTTGGCCAGTGTAATGACATTTAACGTTAATGCTGCTGTTTAATGAAACTAACGTTAGTGTTATGGATAACGTTACACACAACAGCAACTCCGCATTTAAGTAACATTTTTATACAAAATGTAGCATTAGCCAGCTCTAAATTAATAAAGAGATATAAGAATTGAAACTGTTTGACAGTTTAAATGAGATGTTGGCTTACAGGGAATGTTCCTGTCAGAGCATTCTGGTTAACGTTAGCTCGACTAGCCGACCAGCTAAACTGACATTTACATCCCTATGCTATCAAAGTACGACATGCTTATGTCATTAAAACAGGTAACGTTATTGTTTACGTTTACATGGTACGTCTGGACGAAATGGTTACTCAGAAATGGTCTCGTGTAATGTTTACCTTTCAGCTGCTGTTGTTGTTGAGAAATTGGACGTTGTGTCGCCGTCTGCTTGCCTGCTCTCTCGCCGACGTTATTCATTCATTTATGAACAAGCCCCGCTGACGGCAATGAATACTTGCACCTCTCAGCACCAACCGGAGCCCTCCTGGTTGTGTCGTGTATCATAACAGTGGACAGTTTTTTTTTGGAGGGTCACTCGCACGGTTCGTCCACCGCGAACCGGTCAGGCAGCGGCTCACACACAGCAGCAGCGGCGGCGGTGGTTAGCCGTGACGTGAAGCACTTCAAACAGAGGCCTCTCACGTGACCGCCAAAGCAGAATTCCCCCGAGCGCAGTCTAGAATTCGCGAGATAACGCCACAAGCCACTTCCTTTTATAAGTTTGTTTGTGATTGCTTTGTTCAGTTACTAGTTAGTAAATAAAAGGTTTAATTTTCTAATCGACACTTACTCCTGCACTTGAATGTTCACCAGTGCAGGCCATTGCGCTCCAGGTTTGGCAGGTTTTCGAGTCAACACACATTTTCTGCATTGCAACGGGTTAAATTTATTGCATAGCATTGACTATTGGTATTCTGATAAGGATCTGTGTCAGCTGATATGAGCCCAAAACAACAAAGCCTAAAACAGCCGATCCTGCGTTATCTTAAGTACCTGCACAAATTAAGTAGCCTTGCAACAGTGCCAACTGACTTTACCATGTTCATATCTTTACATATAAAGAAGACACAGAATGCATTAAGCAAGATTCAGCAGACATACAACAATAAATCATAAAACTACAAATGAGATTATACATATATATTTTTTTTTCGAGAAAGGATTTACCAAATCACATTATTGGTTTAGTAACATTTACCGTTCTGCGGTCTACTGTTGAGTTAGATTTTTCTTTTTCTTTTTTTTCACAAAGCAGTAGATTGACAATGGAAACTACACAACCAATTTCAATTAAAATGAGACAACAGTTGAGATACATTCTAATGTTCCAGTTTATGCTTAGAAATAAAGCAAGACCCAAAGCTTTTTAATTCAAAACATTTAAATATTGTTATACCCAAGCAACTATTACCTGCAGGTACATTGCAGTTACTTAAAGCAATGAGATGCATGTCTTCACTTGCTAAATGGCCTTTGCAATTTTTTTTATGTCCCGAGATTAAGAAATGACAATATTTTATAAGACTAATGCATTACAATTACTCGTGGTACCATGATTTTAAACTTAACACGTAAATATGCTTACTTTTCCATACAGTTCATCCATTAGCCTGGGTTAGTAATTCACACTGTATAGTTTTTAAAGTTGGAATGGCAACAGGTCTTCATAACCTCGCTGCCCAAGTTCAAATGTGAAATACACCTTACACTAGACTTAACTCAGAAATAAAAAGTTGTTAAAGGGAGATTTCACCTCAAAATTTAAATAATCATTATATGCTCATTCTTGAGTTTTCTTTTCTTCTGTGAGCCCAGAAACATTGTTCATAATCAGATTCAGCACCAGCCCATACAAACTATGGGGTGGGGGGGGGCACAAGGATCGAAGTGGCTGGGCCAGGCATGCACAACTGTTGGTAACCAGACAGTTGATGGCAGCCACTGGCATTGACAGTATTAAAAAAAACACAGTTGAAGTCAACGGCTACCATCAAGTGGTTACCAACATTCTTCAAAATGTTTCGTGTTCGACAGATTGAAGGTGATTAAATGATGACAGAATTCTCATTTTCGTAAGAACTATCTTTTAACCCTGAGTTAAGTAACAGCCTAGAAGCTTATAATCGCTTACATCAGGAGAATTATGTTTATTAAAATGTTTACTTAAGGCATTATTCATATACAATAATGCAATGTTGGTGGGCATGCTTTGAATTAAAAAGCTTTGGAAGGTATACTGGTCATATGTTAACCCCCTCTCTCCCTCTGTGCGTATCTTTACTCCTTCTTCACTGCTTCATCCTCTGGGATGTAGACACTGACGGTAAACTCTGCCGCCTCTGTGCCATACTTGTTCTTCACCAGCAGGGCGTATTTGCCTGAGTCGATGGTTGTAACAGCAGCGATGGTGATGCTGGCAAACTTGCCATGCTCAAACTTCAGCGTGTAGTGATTATCAGACAACAGAGGTTTATCATTCTTCACCCAGCTGACCTCAGGAACAGGATCACCCCATACATTGCCGGTGAGATTGAGGGACTAAAAAGGGAGGAGAGGGATAAAATTTCAGACCACATTATCAATAAACCCTTTACGAATTGTGATGCACATGTGATTGATTGTATTACCTTGCCTTCCTGAATAGTGACTACATCAGGCAGGCCGCCCACCACACGAGCACGGTCTACAGATACACAAACAGTTTAATATGCAGCAGCTTCAAGAAGTTTTAATTTTAAATTAATATCTGATCTCTCTAAAGAGATAAATGAGTCCGAATTGTTTGTTCAGGCATATTAATGTCATGTACTGAACACAAAATTATAATTCCAAACTGAAAGAATCAAATTGGATTGCTTTTATGGAATGACATTGTGAATCTGTACAGCCAAAGAAAATCACTTACTTCTCTCTGCTATGGCCGCCGCCCTGAGGAAGGAAAGACAGATAAACACTCGGTTATTTAAGTCTTTAAATAGTGACTCCAAAGGTGATGCATGCTTCTCACACTTTTCAATATCAGGAAATGCTGCACTGCAAGTCTTCTGTGACGCACTCATGGATGGTCTATTTTAGGATTGTTCTGACAGCTTATTCAAGCAGGTCTTGATCATAAAAAGCTGAAAATTAACAAATACTTGTTACATTAATAGGATAAAAAGTAGTTTAAACTTACTTCAGCCTCTTGAATTCTTCAAATGCTTCCTCCCATGCTACGTAAAAGGAATGATAGGGGGATAAATAAGTAAAAAAGAAAAATATAAAGCTAATACCAGGTACTGTGTATAATTGTGTATACATATAAACACGCACTTATGCATGTATATTTAAGAAAAAATTTATATTTATACTGTATATGATATAATTGGAATGAATATATATATATATATGTAATTATTTTTTAAATATATGCTCTGTATATGTA
>JAUCNO010000663.1:8995494-9007500 GCA_032353835.1 Enteromius viviparus
TGTGTGTGTATATATTTACAATAGCACACACACATATATTATGCAAACAAAAAAAAAATTGTACTTTGGTTGCAATTAATTATTTGAAAACACTTTACATTATATACAGTATATATACAGTATATATATATATATATATATATATATATATATATATATTAATAAAAATGAACACAATAAATACAGCAAACTTTAACAAAAGTTCACAATATCTCTAATGAATGCAGAATTGTTTGCAAGGTCATTTGTGTTGGAACACCTGAGCTCTTACCTTGTCCTGACAGGTCAAGAACTCTCTTTACGCTGCCTTTGCCATCGAATATATCAATAGCATATTTGCCCTTATCCTTCTCGGTGGGCTCGTTAATTTTGAGCCACAGCTGTTCTCCGGTGACTCCACACTGCACTCTGTCTGAATGGGAGATCTTTGATTCTCTAGAGCCAGTTAGAAACAGAGAGGCAACACTCAAGGTCATTGGCCATGAAGATACGGTACAGCGAGCAAACAAATTGGCAAAACTTTGGATTGGATTAGTTATGGGAAGAAATTTTGTTTCAATGTGGCTAATGTGACACTGAAGTCACATTAAAACATCCCCCCCACACACACACACAGGGGAAGATAAAGAAGGGTGCAAGGAAGCCTACTTGTGAAGCCAGCCGACACGGAGATCTTCCATATAGTGTACAACGAACGAGTAGAGAATGATTCCGTGTTCTGTGCTCATAACCTTAAGCTCGGTTGAAGAATTGGCTACAAGAAAGAAGCGCATGAAAATTACATGACATGTGCTGATCAAATTCCTAATGGATACTGTGCATTCACAATAATACTTTAGCGATGAAGGACTGATGGCATGACACTCACCAATAACTCTAAATACTTCATTCAGCACTGCTTGATAACCTTTTAGGAAAAAAATAGATAATTACATTCATATAGCTTATCAATAAAAAAGGCAAAATTAAGTATGCTTTTACTGTCGTTTTTAAAATCAGATTTTAATGACATAAAAATTCAATGAATAGAAATTATATATATAATTTCTCAACATGAAGCCTAAAATTTCTTATAAATTATATGTGTTACAAATTTCTATAATTAATAATTAATTATTAAATCTAAGATAAGTCTTTTAAATACGTTCTTCCAATAAGTCTTCTTATAGAGCGAAACAAGCAACACATTTAAAGGAGTCGTTTTTTTCTGGTTTTGTTTCTGGTTTTGTTTCTGTGCTGGACTAATGAAATTCTGTAGTATGAATTCTGTCTGTGCTGGATTTCTTTGAATTGCAAATCAGTTAATTCCACAAGCCGTCATTCCAATTCAAATTCCAATTCAACATCCTGTGAGATGCAAATTCCATCTCAACTGAAAAGATGGCAATCCTTAAATTCAGAATTCTGATCAGGCCCGCTGACAAAGTGGCTCCTACCTGCATCAGTCAGGTTCAGCACAGTTTTGTCCTTTCCTCTTTCATCCTTCAGTTCAACCTCATATACTCCTGCATCTTTCTTTGAAATCTGTTGGGGAATTGTGGGAAACATTGAGGCATAGACACTGGACACTAGTTTTTAATCAATACGAATCAGAAGCTGAAACATTTTTTGAACAACATTTAAATAAACGAAACAGGAAAGACCGAAAAGCCAAGCTTTTCTCCTGCGGAGGATGCTGCAGGCCAACAGAGTAAGAGAGGAAAAGACAGCAGCATCACAAATAACAACATATTGACACTGATGGCAACTTAGAATTTAAAGCTCCAGACTTTCGGCTTGCTCTGTGTTTCTTCGGTTGCTGGTTTCTTTTTCCGTTGTGCCTTTTCGCTCTTAATAACAAGCTGTGAATCAAACAAACATTGCAGTTAATGCCAGCGCCCCCTACAGGAGTGGTAAGGGAGTTTGCCCCTCTTCTGCAGCATGCATTAAAAGCTCTCCTCTCTCAGTCCAGCAGGACTGGCACCTTATTGGTAGTTGAATTCAGTCAAATTAAGATGGCGTTTAATATTTATAACCTATTAATATTACAAAATGGAGGATTGCACATAATATGATAATTTGCATTACTTTACAAAGCTGCCATCTGAATCTGCATGAATTCAGGAAATGGCTTCCTTTAAAAACCAAGGTTCACACACGGAAGAATCATATATTTATGATATATGGACATAAATGTTAATAAATGTCATAAGTAATTCAATAGGTTTTGCATTCTATCTGTTCAAAGTACAGAGCATGATAAACATGATGGAATCCAATATAAGTGCTTATGTAGTTATATATTTCTTCAAGGGCTATTTTACTTACAGAATGTAGTTTGTCACTACGTTTAATACATAACATTGCAGTGTTAAGTATTGCCAAGGCTTTTGAAAAATTTAATTACGTAAAAAAGCTGTTTTTTCACGACCTAGGTGATGTTGGATGAAAATGAAAGGCATTTTAGAGGCAGAGTGAGTTATTAAATGATGATGAAAAGATTACGAAGATGGATATGGAATATGGATGAATCATGCACAGTAAGACCAGGGGCGTGTATTAAGAAAGTCAATTTTCATTTCATGCTGATTTTTAACACTGATACTTTTCAGGAAGGCTTTTGGGATATAATAAAAATAACATATCTCCTTAGGTCTAAAGGAATAAAGAAAGGAAACATATTCGGCAGTACTATGCAAATATCTCATCATTTATGAGTCCGTGTGTCAGAGAGGAGAGTGGCCTTTAGCGTAGCAAAATCTGTAGCATACAGTATGTATAACACTGCATCCAGGCAAAATGCATTTGTTACAATAATCATAAAGATGCTGGAATCCCAGCTCAAACACAGCCTTCTTGTTGCCCCACTAAGTCTGACCTTGCCAATGTCAAAGATCAACACTTCATCAGATTTTTCGATCTTCTTAGCATCCTCATCATCCTCTTCAATCTCAATTCCATCCTTAAACCAGGCAATCTCAGTGCCAGGTTTGATGTTTCCAACCTATAGCAGAAGAAAGATGAAAAAGAAAGGGATTTTAACAAGTATCTTTTTAACCTGAGGAACTAACAGACAGTTTCATGTTCTCACCTTTGATTCCTAGAGCCTTACCTTGCATTTCAGATGCACATCACATTCTTGAGTGACCTCGAAACTGAGATACTCCACAAAGTGAGGACCTGTGTGTGGGAGAATATTTTTAGACTTTCAGCAACTAAAATGTGATTTAACACAAATAATACAGACTGCGTACCTTGCCTTCTGACCCATTCCGCTCTCTCAAACTCAGATTTCTTTTGAAGCTCAGCAAACTCTGGAAAATAACATTATTAAAAATAGAAGGAAATTATCAAAGTGTGCAGAACACAGCCCATTTTGAGTTTTGAAATCTGTTTGGAGTCCATTCATAAGCATTCCACAGAGCTAGATCACAAAACACATTTCTTGTCACCCCACCTGTGTAGTTCATTTGGATTTGAAGTTTTAAACGGTACTCTTCTGCCCTCTAAAGGACATACTGATACAAAGCTCTGTTAGGCTGCTGTACTAGTGAGATATACTATATAAGTCTCACTGGTTTGCATAATGGGGTGAATACAAATATATAGTGGCTCCAAATCTGGGATTCAGAATTTAAAATAAATTTAATAACAAACAAATGTTATGATGTTTTTTTATTATTTACTCCAAATTATTTGAGTGAAAAAAGAAAAATGACAGAAAGTGACAATAATGCATTTTTTAATTTAAAAACATATTATTTAAGAAATAAAGATTTAAGAAGTATATATATTAATATAGAACTCCTGTGATGCAAAGCTGAATTTTCAGGATTATTACTCCAGTCTTTAGAAATCATTATAATATACAGATTTTTTTAATCAGTGCTTGAAAATGTTGTGCTGCTTAATATTGTTTTGGAAAAATTTGTAGGATGCTTAAATGAATAACAATTAACAAATAACAATTTGGGGTCAGTAAATTTTAATTCTTTTTTTATTTGAAAGAAATTAAGACTTTTATTTAGATAGAATGTGTTAAATTGATAAGAAGAGATGGCAAAGATTTATATTGTTAGAAAATATTTAATAAATTAATAATTATTCATTAAAAAAAAAATCCTAAAAAAGGATTGCAGTTTCCAAAAAAATATTTGCCATCACAACTTTGATAACCCTGATAATTCTAATGATAAAGCAGCGTATTAAAATGATTTCTGAAGGATCATGAGACACTTAAGACTGGAGTAATGACTGATGAAAATTCAGCTTTAGATCACAGTAAAAAAACATATTTTAAAGTATATTAAAATAGAGACCCATTATTTTAAATGGTAAAAATATTTCACAATATTACCTTTTTTCCTGTATGTTTGATCAAATAAATGCAGCCTTGATGAACTTAAGAAGCACCTTTTAAAAATATTACAAATCTTACAGTTTCCAAACTTTTGACTGGTAGTGTATATAAATGACAGTGACAGAAATTGACAAAAAAGTATGTTTTTTTTTTCTTTAAAAAAATGTGATTTATGATTTATTAAATAGCAGGTAGGTATCCAGACGTTTGCATCATTAAGCTGTAGGAATCAAAAAGTGACTAAATAAACTAAATTTAAATATGACCTCACCTTCTCCAATAAGCACTAAGCTGGTGCGACCAGTTGCTTTGCCATCAACAAGGTTGAATGTGAAGGTTCCTTCATCAGTAACCTCCAGTAAGTCCATGAACATCTCAATAATGCCAGTGGTTTTGTTAAAGTTCATTGTGTACTTCTAAATTTGGCAAAAAAACATTATCATGTATGCTGTCCAAGTTTACATGATTATTAATGTTAGTTTGTGACTTCCACCGGAGCTAAAATGTTCTGATATGTCTTACCTTTCCTTCATGGATGATATTATCATTGAACACATACTCCACTTGGCAGTTAGAAGTGAACTTGCCAACTTCGGCCCAGAAACGCACACGGCCCTTCTCCTGCAGCTCAATGGCCATTTCACTTTTGAAAGGTATTACTGTAGAAAAGTGATCATAATCAAAATATAACACCTAACTGACTTCATAGATGCATATTAAGTATGCATATTGACTATACATTCTATAAATTCTAGATAAACCACTTACTGGGGAACTGGTGGTCATGGCTCATGTCCAGCAAGCGCTTAAGTCCTACATAAAGTAAACAATCAACAGATAACGAAGCTTACAACATGTAAAATTTCAACAAGAAAACTGAATACTGATGTGAATTATGCATTGTGTGAAATCATTTGTTTGTTGCTTATGGAAAAGGAATCGCAGCTGTACTCTCAGTTGATGTTAACAAGTAGCGATCCCCATGTTTTACATTCTTAAGGCGAAAATCATCCAGAGAGATGTAATGGGATGGAATATCACCACAGATTAAAGAAAAGTGACTCACCTTCCTCGGTGAGTGTATAGCTGGCAGAAACACCATCAGTGTTAGTCACCAAACAGGAGTAAGTGCCCAAGTCTTCCAAAGATGGGTCATTAAAGATGGCTCTGGACCTAAATAAAGGTAAATGAATGGTTCTGTCAACAGTAATACAGACAAATCACTTGCACATCTATTTCTTTACATGTAGGTTATTGGGTATCCAAACATAATACAGTCATGCAGAGTTTCATTAACTTCATATTTTGTTGGGATTGACTGTTTTTATTTCAGAAGTCAACTTATTACCTGCCCCCAGCTGTCTGAATGGTGAGACGAGAAGTGTCAGTGAAGGCCTCGTAGTTTTTAGACCACACAAACTGAGAGTTTTCTTTAAGATCAGAGCACTCAAAGATCAGAGAGATCACGCCATCGTCGTCCACATCCACCACAATCTCATTGGTTCCTGAGGAGAGACAAACATGTGTAACAAAATTAGAAGTGTAGGTGGTGAGTGACAGATGTTTTCCTTTACCACACAGGTGTATCCATGTCCTTAAAAAAAAATCTTAAAAAAAAAAAAAAAAAAAAAAACACTCACCAGGGCGGGTCTCAGCCAAAATTGCATCAGTTGCCTTTGAGGGTCCACCAACACCTGCCAGATTCTTAGCATGGACGCGCAGCCTGTAGGAAACGCCCTCTTGGAGACCAGACACCTTTATCAAACAACGAAAACTAATGAGTAAATGCCCTCTGACATTTTGAATAATAACTAAATGGCTGGACACAAAAAAATAAAGAAACATAAAAAGCATTATTAAAAACAGAAGAAAGCTCTAGGAAATTGGTTTGCAATTAAGCCATGGGAACAATTTTGTCTCCTTTTGTAAAGAAAAAAAAAAGATGACTAAACTGTGAGAACTAAAACATCTAAACAGTGGGAACAAAAAAAAAAATGTATTACCTTCATGTAAGTATTTTTTGTGGATCTCTCTTGGACACATCTCCATCTGCCATTCTCTTCTTTATAGTCCACATAATATCCAGTCACAGCACTGCGGCCATTAAATGTAGGTGGGTCCCACAGAAGCACCAAAGAGTCTTTACGCACCTCCTGGGCACGGAGGCCATGTGCAGGACCTGGGTATGTTAAAAAAAATAAAGTGCACACAGACAAAAACCTGTAATACATCACCAGAAGAAAAATGACAAAAACCTTTGATTATTGTTGACTAAATTGGACCCAAGTCTCCTTAATGGCAAATCAGCAGCAGTAAATAGTTGATAAGCAGTATAACCTAAATTATTTCTACATTTCAGTAACACACATACATATGTATGTGTATATGTATGTGTATGTGTATGTACACACACATATATATACACACATATATATATATATACACATATATACATATACACATATACATATATATATACACACATATATATACACATATACACATATATATATATATATATATATATATATATATATATATACACACACATATATACACACATATATATACACACATATATACAACTTTATATATACATATATATACACAACTATATATATACATATATATATATATACACATACAGACATACATATATATATATATACACACATATACACACACACACATATGGGGGTGTGTTTAAAATAAGGAAAAACATGGATGTATGATTAATACAATTTTGGACATTTGGAAAAAATGTCATATGAAATGTCATTATGAAATTATAATAAAAAATGATCATCCTTTTTTATTTTTTATTTCGTAATTCTAATTTATCATATAATGAACAGCTGTAAAAGTCATCGGGCCTTGAATACTGTCGTGGACAGAAATGAAGCATTCATAAGCGTTAGAAACCATTCTAGAGTAAACAAACTGACAAAGGCAATTTACGCTCATTTATCATATTAAGCATTATGATCTCTTCTCCTTGATTTCTGCTTGGTCATTTTCCTATCAGTGGTCTTACTCCTCATTATTGTAATCTCTCTCATATGCTGATTTAAACAAGAATGTACGTCTATAAATGTCATTGTCTGACATAAATACTGACTGGTTTACCTGGAACAGCCACAGTCCATTCCTTGCACTGTAAGGGGAGAGAGGGTACGGAGGATTCACTGATACCAGCTCGATTGACTGCACGCACCTGGAACTGGTAGAATACGTTTTCCTTCAGGTCTGTCACCTGACAATGAGACAGGAATAGGGACAACAGTTACTCTTCTGCATCATGCGCTCTGTGATCACAATTCCTAACATTATAAAAGCTTTTAATTTCGTGAAAATAAATTAACTTAAACATCGTCATGAATCCGGCACCGTGGTATCATGACTTACTTTATAAGATGTGCCAGTGACTGCCTGGAGGTTAACTTCATGCCACTTGCTTGTGACACCATCCTTCACGGTTCTGTAGTCCAGGTAGTAACCTCTGATGTCAGCTCCACCGGTCTTCGCGGGAGCTTGCCAGCCCAGCACCATGTAGTCACGGACCCTCTCCTGCAAGGTCACACCGGTGGGAGGGCTTGGGACGGCTATAGAAAGACAAGACTTCGTTCAGCCCAACAAAACATTCAAACATTGGCAGTTTTATATCCGTTACCCACACACAGAATGAATGCATATTATCTTCTTGAAAAAGCGCAAAATCTTTTTTTGTTCAAAATTGAGTGGTTGTGTGATTTTAATAAAAATCATGCTACTTTATACACACGTTATGCATTTTATTAAATAATGCAGAGCAAAAATAATAACTATCATTTTCATGCTATTCAGACTCTGCAGACAAACTAAGCATGCAACTCTTGTTATAAAACAAATACCTTGTATGCTGTTTAGGTTAAATGTAACCACAAATTCAGTAGAAAGAATAGAAATACATTTTGCATTGCTAAAACGAAGCCTAATACTAAGATCTCTAAGATTGGTCATGTTGTGACATTACATTACAAAATCAAGTCTGTTATTAGTTTGCTGTAATGTGAACAGATTATTTAATTGTAATATTAATGACAATATTAATTGTAATATATACTGAAACCTAAATTTTATTCTCCTAACTGGGGTACAAAAGTATTATTTGTTATTGGATATATTTTACTATGTGTCCTTTTTCATAATTGTACAGTGCAGTAATATAGTGAACGAATGGGAAAAATGTGCTTAATTGTTTTGAAAATTAAATAAATCCTAAATTAAAATAATGATCTCTCTCTTTCCCTCTTTCTCGCTCTCTATACACACACACACACACACACACACACACACACCATCCTTTTCTCTGAATTTACCATTTATGGTTATGCGTTTGAATAAAATTTTATTTTTTCTTTAATTCTATAACATTGCTTCAAAATGTCAAATAAAAAGATTGTCCTTTAGAAAAAAAAAGACATTTGTACATCCACCTGTCCTTGATGCATAATGATACACAGATTTGTCACAGTCTATACTTACTGTGCTCAGGACGAAGGTTGACCTTTGCTCAGCTTGTTCTACCACCCATCCTGCTCATGCATAGGTTTGCATTGCACACCCTGCAGTTATTCAGCAAACAGACACACACCACAGACACACCTGCATGACAGCACACAGAGGCACACTGTCTGATTTTCAGTCAACGTGCATTCTTCTGTCTGGGATATTTAACGAGATACCCCTATTGCCTCTTTCAGATGGCTGCTTTCTTAATCTTAGCACCTGAAGGGTTGTGTCATGCAGAATACACTCAGGTAATGACTGTGTGCTTTTGAGGGAATTAAAGAACTACTGATAGCAGGGCAGGGCATGCAGAGGCAGGTCTCGCTTTAATAAGATGTTCATGCAGCATGCAAGTTTTGTGTTTTATATGCACAGCCATTATATGCAGTATAATTGTGATTTTTCACTCACTGGCATTGAAGACTAAGGGAAAGGACTATGAACATATAGAGGAATATAGAGGATGGTTTTGTACTACTCAAGGACAGTATGGTGCTAAGTGCTGGCACACATTAGGGAAAGAATGAATCACAGATATGAAATGCTTTTTTAATGGTTTCCTCCCTTGAGCTACAATAGACGAAATGAAATATACACACTGGATGCATTACACATATGGTTTACATTAACTACAGTAGTTAGGCTAGGAATGACAATTCGGTCATAATTTGCCCACTTTCAGGTTGTTCCAAACCTGTATGAGTGTTACTTTCTTCTCTTAAACACAAAAGATACTTTAAAGAACGTTGGTTATTAAACAGTTCAAATTAAAAGGATAAAAACACAATGGAAGTCAATGGCTACCGTCAACTGTCTGTTCACCAACATTCTTCAAAACATCTTTTATGTTTAAACTAATACAGGTTTGGAACAAGTAGACAGTGAGTAAATGTTGACAATTTTTATTTTAATATGATAAGATATGATTTCTATCACTTTCATTTTAACAAAACCTACAGATTCTAATTAAATTAAAAAAAAAGAAAACGAAGACTTAAACAGTTTTGTGACGAACACAAAATGAAGCATGTAAATGACAGGCCATGCTATTTGTTAGTTACACCTGCTCGTTCTCTACATGGGGTCTCTAAATGAAAACGTTTCAAGGCTTCTGCTGCAGACAGTAATACTCACTGATGCTTGCTTGTACAATGCAGGCCTCAGATTCGGCGCTGCTTTCACTGTATCCTGCAGCGTTCACAGCCTTCACTCTAAACACGCATTTGTCCATAGTGTTCAACCCGTGGCACACAAACCTGCACACAAGTTATGACCAGTTAAATAATAATAGCCTGGTGTAAATATCTATATAAACTGCTTTACTGTAATTTATTCGAAAAATATCTGTAGTTTTAATAACCATGCATATTTATAGCAGTTTTCTATCTCAGGTCACCTATTTGACATACCTAGTGCCTTTGACTGGTTTGTTGTTACAGGGAGCCCACACACCACTGCCACTGACACTGACCTCGATGTAATAGCCCACTAGATTCTTGACCTCCTTAGATGCCCCCCAGCAAACGACCACAGACGTGTCAGTGTTTCTGATTGGAATAACAGGCCCTGGGACAGAGGGCAGGTCTAAAAACAAAAAGAACAAAATATATATAAAAGACAAATAATTAACTTCATATGACTTCAAGGCAAACCTTACTCCCACTTATAGTTACAGGATCATGCCTGTAAAAAAAAACATATTATTTTGAAATAAAACATTCCTCTGTGTAGACATAAAAAATTCAAAAGCTAATTTATATTTTTGAACTCTTTTATGCTCTCAAAAGCTGCATTTATTTATTATAAAAATATATATTAAAACATTTTTACAATTCAAAAGAACCATTTTCTGTTTTAATATATTGTGAAATATAATTTATCGCTGTGATTGCCAAGCTGCAATTTTTTTGCAGACATTATTCCAGTCTCCAGCATCACGCGATTCTTCAGAAATACTTTTTTATTATTATCAATGTTGAAAACAGTTGTGCTGCTTAATATTTTTGTGGAAGTCATGCGACATTTTTTTCAGGATACTTGATGAATAGAACTTTTGAGAGAAAGAGAAATCTTTTGAAACATGTCTTTACTGTCACTTTTGATCAATTGAATGTGTCCGGAATTAATATATTAAAATAAATATTCACTTTTGAGTGGTACTCTCCTGAACTGATACTGCTGGTTTCATTCCAATTTCATGCCACGTAGGATTAGATTTCCTTTGAGGCACTTGTCACAGCAGTCTTAAAACATCGTGCAATTCAGAACATGTGTCACTGGCCCGTTTTCTTTTTTTGTGTCAAGTGCTAATACTCACCCAATCTGTCTCCCACAGTAGTCGCTCCAGTTTCTTCCGACGACTCTCCAACTCCAGCAGAGTTGCAGCTACGGACACGGAAGCTGTAGGATTTGCCCTCAGCAAGGTCGAACAGGGCAAAGCGGGGGGACTTCACTGGCATCCCGGTGTTTACTCTCTGCCAAGTGTCTGTACCCACCAAACACTGAGAAGAAACTAGTTAGTCTCAAATATACTAAATTTATACAAGGGGTAATCAAACACTTTATACTGTTTACATTCTGCCTCACCTTCTCCACATAATACATGACACCCTCATGTCCTCTCTGGATGGGTGGCTTCCAGCTCAGTACCACGTAACTCTTAGTAGCCTCAGTGACAGCCAGGTCAGTAGGTGAACCGGGAACTACCCCAACTGAACGAGAAAAGAGAAATAATGCTTAAGTGAGCTCCACGCATTATTTCTCTTACTTATATTGTGATTATCTTTGACGATCTAACACTTACTTAGAGATAATCTTTATACTTAGATAATCTAGTTAATATTTTAATACATCTAATGTAGAAATCTATAAATCGATACCCATTTGTAGGATACCCATTATAATACAGCAATATCTACATTAACTTATCCATAACTTTTGTCACTTTAGAGGTTAATAAACAGAACTGCTACGACTTTTGTGGAAAAACACTATTGCTGCGTCCGAAATCGCATAATGCTTAAGTATGTACTACATTTAAACTTGAACATACTACTCGACCGTTAAAACAGTACGTTCTATATAGTATGAATGTGAGTAGTATGAATGGAATTCGGACG
>JAUCNO010000663.1:9037437-9080393 GCA_032353835.1 Enteromius viviparus
ACTTTTAAGAACTTGAACTTTAAGTTTACTGTATTTTAAGCTGTAAGCTCTAGTAATCAAAATTTAAAGAAAAAAAAGAACCTCTTGAAATGTTTTACTTAACATGTAATTTATCTAGAATATATAAAAGTTTCACTTTCTGTTTTTAATTTTTTTCATGATATGCAAATTTTTATAGATGCATCTATATAGATAGATATAGATGTATATGTTTGTGTGTGTACAAATCTCAAAATAGGCAAACTCAGACTTGCCTTATCATATACAGTCCAGAACAGAAGGATCATCATGTACTGATTGTGGAGGGCAATGCTTGGATTTCTCTGTAGAAAAAAGAAAGAAAAACAAACTAAGTAATTGAACGTTTAAAGGGGTTTCGGATGTTTCTCCACAATTGTTCACTTATTTACACACATTAAAAAGATGGAGTAAGTACAGAGAAATCCCTTTATTGTGAGCCAGCAACAGACATTGGCAGTTCCAGTGGTTTACTACAGAACACATATCTTCAATAACTGCTGAATAATGAAAAAAAAGTGTAATTTATTTCAGTGTAACAGTGTAGAAGACTGGATATATACATCATTTTGAAATAACGTTACTTTAGGCCTCATTGAAACCTTTCAGATATGTTAAGGTAATAAATAAACAAATAAATACTTACATTAGTGCTGCTCAGTGAAATTTTAAGACAACTCAAGTATGCATACATTCTAAGGAGAGAAAAGGATAAAAACAGTTTTTATGTGTTTGTAAATGAATCGGAAAAATAAGCTAAATACATGCAACATGGATTTGACAACAAATGTTCAATGACAAATAGTTCATGAGTTACAATCACTAAAAGTAAAATGAGCAAAGATAACCAAAAAAAAGCTGACTTGTTGATTTGGTAGTCTCCATTTCGTCCCACAAAGTTTACATTATCGCTACTGGATTGTTAGCATCGCGGCTATTAAATTAGCGGTTATGGTAATCGTATAAAACAAACATTTAAATATTCAAACATACAGGTAAGCAGGTCAGTACACTAATTTGTGTACAAAAAGTAAACCAGTAGATTTATTTTGGCGGATTTACTCACCTTTTGCTAGACAGTCCTGCGCTGTTGTTGTTTCTTTGAGAAGAGGAACCGTTAATGTTACTTTGCATTTGAAATCGCTCTTGCGCGCACGCGACCGTACAGCAGGTGAGCGAGGACGTGCCAATACTACTTCTTTCGTTGCATCCTGTGTGTATATCGCCACCTGCTTTTACTGTTGTGCAGTTATGATTTAATTATACACCGTTTCTTGTTACACTTGTATAGATTGTTATAATTAGTGTATTTTTAATGAAATCGACATGCTGAGCCATATTTAGTTTTGAAATTATTAAACATTTTGAAATTTGCTTTAAAGTTTTAGGGAAAACAATATCTACAATCAAAAATTGTACATTTATTTCTAAACATATATAGTATTTAAGTTACACAACAATATTATTTAAAATCTAACATAGAAGCAGATGAAATTGCAATATGACAGAAAGAAATAAAGAAAATAATCTGTAATAGGCTATCATGGTGTACAGCCACTGTATGGCCCAATATGTATAGGCTATATTCCCTATTGCTGAAAACAGTGTTCAGACATATTTCTTTTAGTTGGATATACTGTGATTTTTTTTTTTGACCATTTTTAAGACCTTTTCTAATCATGCCCATGTACCAAGTGCCACAGAAATCATTATTCCGTACCATCCCCAAAAAGTAAAATAATAAATAATAATAATAATAATAATAATAATCTTTTCTATTTTTGTCACATAATTCTCTGGGTTCGTACAGATGCTGTCTTTTACTAGTCAGATCTTCCAGGAACCGCTTCGATTTTAACGGATCTTACAATAACCCATTTTTAAAATTTGAGTTCCTCCAGGAACCTCCAGAGCACTTTAAGGTCTCAATGTAATGAAAGGGTGACTCCAGAAACTCTGAACTGCAAACAAAGTGCTTCAAGGATCCCATAAGTTCCTGCAAGAACTGCAAAGACTAAAATGGTTCTTCCAGGAACCATATTATGAGAAACAGAGCTTTGAGGCGCTTAAAATACATTTCGAAGTTCCTTGAGTACTTAAAAGGATATTTGATGAACCTTTAATTTTTACTGTGTAAGTAGAATGATTTCAGATATATAATATTTGTTAAAGCATTGAAATGTTTCATCTGCCATGTATACAGCAGCTGAAGCCAGTGTTTGCATTGCTTACAGTGTGTTGGAACACACTGTAAGCTAATGTTCTTGGTGCTTGTTTGAGCTGTTGTTCTGTGTTTCTAAATGTGGCACCAGGTGATATTTTAAATTTACTCTAAGACTGTTTTGAACACTGACCATTACTACTTGTTTTAAAACATTCTTTCAAAATCAATACATTTATGCGTACCGAAAGAATTAACATATTCATGGTATCTATTGATGCAAATTAATTTAAAATATGCAGCCCTATACATTGACTCTGCACTTATTCGGGGAATGGTGTAGACTTATACAAGCGGTCAAACAGTACCACCTAGTGTTTGCAATGAGCTGTGCCTTTCCCACTCTTTTTCCCACACAGTGGTCGGATGTCATGGCTCTACCTCCACATATAAGCTATAGCTTCGCGTTTCTAAGTATTCTTGACTGATATGAATTATTTCCATCGCACTATACCATCTTTAAATTCGGCATTTTTAATATGCGCAGCACTCGTCTTTGATGCCTTACTCGCTTATGTTTTTTCCCCAGCAATTCCGCTATTAGCTCCAGCAGATGTCACTAATTCACTTAGATATCCCAATGAAAGGCCGTAGACCAGCAAAGATGGTAATCACGACTGTATGCGACTGCTAATTATGTCAGCAAATGAACACGTCATAAGGTTTTGTCAGCAAATGAACAAGTCATAAGCGTTTTTACGTCAGCCTATAACCGTTCTCGTGCTTACAATACAATAAGTTACTATTATATTTGGTATTTTACTGCCAACGTGTATTTGTATGCGTTTAGAAACTGTTGATGTTGATGCGTATTCAGGACCATGGACAGAGTCAGCTGTGCTGCGATCCGCCTTAAGATTTCATCCAAACAGCATCTCAATCCATGAACCATACTTTTATATAAGTGAGTATGCTTTAGGTGAAAAGTGGGAAGGGGCTGGTAATTTGAGAACTTTAATTACAACTTGAATTTGAATTTAGCTTATATATATATATATATATATTACTGCAACGAGAGCTGCCTGGTATTACAATAATAACATTACTAACTTCAGAGATTAAAGAACTGTGTAATTTCAGATATCAGTTATGATATACGTTTTCCAGTCTTCTCTTGCACACAGTCTATTGGTATTTAAAATACCTTGATGCCTTGCTTCTGTCTGCTGTTTTCAGTATGTGTTAGAATGTATTTATTCACTTACTGATTCGAAGAATTTAAATGTTTATTACATTCTTGTAAAATGCACACATTTCATCAGTGCAACAGCATCTATTATGCCACCAGTGACTCTAAGAAAGCCCTGGTTACTGACGAGAAAGGGAACCTCCTTATGATGGTACTGTGCTTAGGGCGGGGGTCTTCCTCGCATTTTAAGTCCACCATAACCCTGTCAGTCACATTCTGTGACACATTATTGACACCTCATGTGAGGCGCACTGGGACACAGTCGGTCTGCTTGACCACTCATTTTATTGGTAGCAGTGTAAAACCTAGCCATCCTCTTCCCTTAAACACAGAAACAATATAAGTGGTTATTTATTTTAAGCAACTAAGCTGGCGTTTGTGACTTGTTTTTATGGTAAACCGCGTGCGGATGCATGGCGTTGGGTTCGTAAATAATTCGAAAGTAAAACCGCAGGAGTGCAGGAAAATATGTCGTACTTCACCGTTAGATGTAAGTGCATCATGAATCAGTGACATCCAGAGGATTTACGCTACCACCGCCACAGCTCGCGAGAGACACGCATGCGCATTGTCAAAAAACAGCCGGTCTTTAAAAAGCCTTATGCCAACGGATGTAATCAAGGCAAAGAATATCTCTTATCTCTGGGCATACATGGTGAAATTGTAAGTATGGGGATCCTGAGTTGTTTTTAAATATACATATATCAGTGGTGAAAACGACCTTTGATTTTGGATTGTTAAAGATGGCATGTCATGTTTGACAGAAATGTCTTTTCGATGGTTGTCCTGGACGATAGAGAGATATTGTAGCTGGGCTTCATGGTGGCACTTTGCAATGCGAGGATATGCGATAGAAATGCTGTTAGTCCATTTTGAGTAGAATGCGCTGTCTCCCCCCCACCCCAGTGCGCTCCATCTTTAAGGATGCGGTTCACATTTAAAGCTATAATATTATAATTTTTTTTCGTCTGTTCTGTTTCGATAAAATGTAGCAGACCATATCGGGTTTCTCTGTGAGCCAGTGTAATTATTATCGTTTGCTAGTCGTGAAATAATGCAGACATATATATATATATTATTTTTTTTATTTAAAAATCGTGTTTATTACCATCAATCACGGCTCAAGCATTTCTTATGCACCGCGGCTGTGATCACTGATGAAGGGATCCGACTGCAGCTAGATGCGTGCTGCGCCCCCTCCTACCCCCAAATATTCCAACATCTTCCAGCTCAAGCGAGGAATTTGATGCCACGATTCTATGGAATTAACGCGGCAAGATCAGAACTACTCATCAGGTGTCATTTAGCCTAACAATTATAACCCCTATCTGTATGCATTTATAAAGACAGCTCAGTACAGGAACTTACACATTTGCTTCAAATAACCTTGGGTTTTTATCCAATGCATGGTTTGTTTGAACCCTAAAGCCAGGTTGTTTAAATCAGTGGATACACCAAAGCTAGAAGAAATAGAAAAAACCCACCCACATGGCAACAAGTCTAAATTTATTGTGCTGTAGGCCTAAGCATGTTTGCAGAAGGAGAAGCACTGTAACACTGAATGTGATAATTATCTTATGTTAATAAGCTATTTCATTAACATGCTTATGATTCAGATATGGTAGAAGCTGTAATACGTTATTAGTTGTTTAAGTACAGGTTGTAAGCATTATTCAAAGCATATGTGGAGAGCTGTTTGAAATAAGCATGACATGTCAGGTCATGTTAGTGTTTGTGACATGCTAGAACATTTTGGTTTCTGGTCAAGTTAAAACATGTCTTCTTTATCCAATTTCTATGTGAAATCAGCATCTCGTGGTGGTTGCCATCCATCCTTTTATTTTCTAGCACAGTCAGTTAATGGAAGCCACTTTCATGCATATTTGTTGTTTCGTTAAAAGCATTATTTTCTCCATTGGAAACCACAAACTGTTTAAGTGGACTTGAGGAAAATAACTTCCTCTGATATCTAAACCATACATTTGTTTGTTGGCCCATTAATTCATCCCGTTGATCTCTGTGGCTGTGTTGTATTGGCTCCGTCTCAGTTGCATCCTGTTTCCTGCAGCCCATGGGATCAGAGCGGATGGAGATGCGAAAGAGGCAGATGTCGGTGCAGCAGGAGTCGGTGGCGGGCACGACAGCATCGACCCAGAACGAGCAGCCCGGTCAGGGGAACCGTGGCTCCAACGCATGCTGCTTCTGTTGGTGCTGTTGCTGCAGCTGCTCCTGGTAGGAGTTTTTCTTTGGTTACGCTGCTAATGTGAGATCTTATCTAACAAGGATCGTTTCGGGCCAAACTAATGGCCAGGAAATCACTGTATTATAAGAAAATAATTGCATTTGACAAGACTATTACTTATCTTCGCTACAGTAAATATACCTGGAATAATGCTTAGATGTGCTGTTTTTGCTCATTCTGCAAGTATGATGTCATTTTTACTGAAGTGTCTGAGATCCCAAGATATTTGCTTTGATAAAACACCAGAACTTGTTCTGGTTGTGAGCTTATAATGAGCAGCTGCTACAGTTATAAACTGAACATTGAGCAGGTGAAAGATACTCCGAGGCTTCCTAATGCCTACTGTTAGGTGTCTTTGGATCATGATGTGTTTACAACCTTGCAGTCTCACTGTTAGGAATGAAGACAGAGATGAGAGGAACCAGAGAGCCTCGTATGATTTTAAAGCAGAGGGGAACGCAGACTTTGAGGAAAGGTCAGTCATTCAAGCCATTTATAGGAAGATGTTTAGTAAAAATTAAAAAAAATACTAAAAACAAAAGATATTGGCTAGGTGCGATGATAAGTTGATAAGGTATAATCTGATATGTAA
This sequence comes from Enteromius viviparus, assembly GCA_032353835.1. Lineage (NCBI taxonomy): Eukaryota > Metazoa > Chordata > Actinopteri > Cypriniformes > Cyprinidae > Enteromius > Enteromius viviparus. The sequence goes on from JAUCNO010000663.1 coordinate 9,043,700, forward strand.
AATAAATGTGTATATGTATAAAAAAAAAAAAAGCAATTTCTGTAGAATAAGAAAAAGAAGCATTTCTAGCTTCATAATCTAAATATTCATAATCTAAGTTGTTTTAGTTTTGTTTTATTTAAAATAATAGAAGACTATATAAATACACATACATGCATGTATATATTTAAGAACATTTTATATTTGAAATGTATTTATATAATAGAAGTTTTATGAGTATAAATATATGCATGTAAATATATGTAATATAATATATTTGTGTTTGTATAAAATAAATATGCACAGTTCACACAAATATGTTATGTAAACAAAAACTTTTTGTGATTAGTGGCGATTAATCGCTTGACAGCACTAATAGTTTTTTTTATTATATGTGTTTAATTACACATATAATAATTTATATTTACATTATTGTTCTGTAGGATGCAAGTTTCATACAAATTACCACAATACATTCTTTATTTTTATTTAAATAAATACCTTTTTTTTTTGCAGGATGATGTGACTTTATGACAAATTACCCCAAAATAATCTTTATTTTTATTTAAATAAATTACTTTTTTTTTGTAGGATGATGTACGTATCTTTATGACAAATTACTCCAAAATTTATTTTTATTTAAATGAATTATTATTGTTCTCTAGGGTTCAACTGAACCTAACATATTCTTTGTTTTTATTTTTTTATCAATATATTTCTGCAACATTTAGCTCTCTGACAAATACCACCTAAAATATTTGAGCTCTAAGAGTATCCTTTGAAAATAACATAAAGAACAGAGGAAAGATGGTTTAGCAAGGCGTTTGTTGCCAAAATTGACTAAGACTCTGTTTTTTGGCAGTCTGAAACCGACTGCGGAGGAGGTCTTCTTGTGGGGGCAATCATTCGACAAACTGATGCACTGCCCCGCTGGAAGAAGTGCCTTCCGGCAGTTTCTGCGCACTGAGTTCAGTGAGGAAAACATGCTCTTCTGGTTGGCCTGCGAGGAATTCTGTAAGGAAACCAATAAGAGTCTTATCGAGGAGAAGGCACGGATTATATATGAAGACTACATCTCTATCCTCTCACCTAAAGAGGTGCGAGAACACATCAGCACGTCTTGGAACAACCTAATCACATTTCCTGTATAATCAGGGTGATTAATATTCTTGTTTTTTTGCACTTTTTTTTCAGGTGAGCCTTGACTCCAGAGTTCGAGAGGTTATAAACAGGAACATGCTGGAGCCAACATCCCACACGTTTGACGATGCCCAGCTCCAAATATACACGCTAATGCAAAGAGACTCATATCCGCGGTTCATGAACTCGCCGGTATACAAAAACATGCTTAAGACAGTCTCTGAGCAGTCGGTGGAATCTTAGATCTCTGTGATCCTGGTCGAATGCCCCCCTCCCTATCTTTTGTTCGTTACATTTTCTTGTGTAGAATATCTTTAAAAAGACCTCAGAGTGGGTCCTCCCAGGGATTTTACTGCTATAGCGATCTGTACCTGAAAAAAAGACGCTCAGGTCTCCAGGTCACTGGAATTTTAAAAAATGTCTCAAATTTCCTGAGGGCTCAACACCACAAGTACTGCTACAGATCAGCATAGCGAAAGATGCTCCAAAGGATTATCAGTGCGTTTCGATGTTTTAAAAAAAAAAAAATCAATTTTATTTGTGTTGAAGTTTTTTTTATATTGTTTTTAATTCATTTTTTTTTTATTAATGTTCGAAGGAAGATGTGATACCAATTGTGGGCTATATACAGTATATACAGTAGATATATTTATGAATTTGTATTACATTTCTTTCTTGTGTTACAATATTTAAAGAAAAGGGAATTGTGGGTAACAAGTATTGCCCATTTATGAAAAATGCGTATGAGAATCAAAGCTCAAGTCAAGGCAACACTCAACTCTACTCACGGGACGCCCACTATTGTTTCAGCTACTTTAATAAATAACCCCTATTATAATGACTTGGCATCTCCAATGAGAAATCGTCATTATAAGAAATATAGTAAAAAACTAAAAATTATAATTAAAGAGTATATATATTGTAAGTTGGAAACATGTATTCAAATCAGTATTTTAAATCAAATAGCATATCCCAGACAGCTTAGTACAATTGTTTCCCCTGCCTTTTGTACTGCTAGAAAATATCAAAAAATTATTTACATAAATATCATCTATTCATAAGTGTTTTTCTGTATCATAGCATTCATTTCTTCAGCTAAGTGTGGTTGGACATGGCAACTATTCCTTGCATGTACTCAACCCAAAGACGCTATGAAGACGGAAAGCCTCATTAGTGTACAGTATTTAGAGGTAGTAATATTTATATGAATGACCTCGTATTGAAGAGATTTAACATGCAGGTATTATATTACAGTATCAAATATGTTTTAGATCCCTGAATGGAAAAGTGCAGGTTTTATCGCTAGGACCCTCATAAGTAGATGACACCAAAGTAGCCAAGTCCAGTAAAACTGTGCGATTAGCTTTCTCTCCAATACAACTGACTAGAATTGGAGCTGCCAAGTTCTTACTATATTTTTAGTTCTGTGAATTACTTTGTTGCCTGACTTTCATGTCGCTCAAAGACAAGATCCTCACTTGGGGAAGTGCCTTGACATTCAATTTTGTGACATCTCTTTTTTGGCAATAGTAGACTCTGGGCCTCTGATCATTCATGGGATGACTTGTCCTGCACGGTGGAGACTTCTGAATTGAGCTATTGAACTTCATTTGCCTCTTTGGAGCAAAAAACACCATTGGTTATGTCAGGTGCTGAAGTGGGTCTGTTTAGTCAGGTACAGTTCATTAAGATGATCTGAGCCCAGATGTACATCTACTAACATGTATTTCATGGTGGTGCTTCAACTTGTCTTAGACTAACTTAATATGAAATGTGCAATTGAGATGTGCAATTTGAGCTGATGGATTCACCACATAGATCAACCTCAAACACAATCTAAGCCAATGGTTTGGAGTTATACTGCCTATAAATTTTTGTCTCTCTCTCTCTCTCTCTCTTTCTTTTGTTGTTGTTCTGTAAAGTATACAAAAAAAGTGTTATTTTCCAATTGGTTTACATAAAAATTCTAATACATTTTTTTATTAGTAATATGTGAATGTTTACAGTAATCAGATTAGGTTTTTTTTCTGTTTTAATGAATTGAGAAAAATAATGACTTGTGGGCATTTGGAATCTTTAAGATACAATAAAAGCACAATAATTTTAAAATGTGTGATTGTTGTCAAAGCTGCAGAATGTGGATTGACACACATATATATATAGGGTTTTTTAGGATCATGGGAACTCAGGATTGAATCCTCGAGGTGTATTTTCTCACCCCTCAGGACATTACAATATAAAAATGCAGTGCCCTCATTTATAAAATAAATTAATAATAATAATAAAAAGAAGAAGAAGAAATGTGAATATATAATACGTCTGAAAATTTCCAGTTAATCCTAAATATTTATAAAAAACAGACTTGTAAACCAGATGTGCGTATTAATAGTACGTCAAATGAAAACGAAAACTAGATACGCAAAAATTGACTTTGTCGTGTATATGCTATAGGATGTGGGCTAGATGCGTATCATACGTACACTAGCAAAATTTCATATCACATGGACGTGAAAACGCCAAACACGTGTGTGTCGTATATGCCAAGTCCATTTTTGCACCAAAAAATTTGTTTTTACTTGGTGTACTATTTATATGCATTTTTAGGACATGCATACAAATATGCATAATCTAAAATATTTATGTTCCAAAAATGTCATTATGGAAACTACATTAGCCATGTAAATAACAAATCCAAATATTAAGAATGACCACAGGGGTTTCGGTTTGATCTTCGTTTACAGTGAAGGGTAACAGTGCTGCCCACTCGCTCTCCTGGAGAGGATGCACCTGGAAACCTCACAATAGAACCTAGAAGCATGTGTCCTCCCCATTTAACAGTTCCCAAGGACTAAAGTTAGTGTGTGTATATATAAAGAGTATTCATAATGTAAATATCGATTCCTTTTAAAGATTCATGAGTTGCTCCTCATCTTAAACTACTATAAATGATGAACAAAGATGCATTGGTTTTTTGATTATATAAACCTCCTGTTTTCCATATGCACAAAAGGACGTCAAGAACCACCAAAGGGTTGTTTGTTATTCAGATGAGATGTTGCTAATGCAAGGGGCTTGTTAGGACATCAAGGCGGTAGTAGGTACTACAGCAAAATCATTTGAGAAGAGAGGGCAAATATTCACTAAACTGAGCAACATGTGATCTGGTTGCAAATGGCTAGTGCTTTACCATTTGTATTGACTGCTGATGTCAAAAGTAACATTGCCATGAATGATGTTTTTTTTCTTTACAATACATTATCTCATCATAAATCAGTTTTATCTGTTAAAATGTAAATAAAAAAAAAAAAATTACAAAAAGCTGATCAAGATCATACTTCTAGATCATACTTGGACCCAAAAGAAGCTAACATTTCTAGTATAAGAGTTTTAAATGGCTTTTCAAATTGGAAAAAAGATATCAAATGAATAAAAGTAACATCTGATAAGAACCTACAAGATACCTTGATCTATCAGATCATTGACTTGTAAATAACTAAAAAAAATTAATTGATTAGAAAAATCAACCATCTCAGATGTTTAATGTAGTATCTTGTAAAGATTGCGTATAAAATCACAATCAACATCAATCTTTAAAACATTTTACTCCTGAAAGTAAAAGCCATGTACACATTAAAAATTTTTAGATCATGCATATAAATATGTATAATTCAGAGTGACAAAGAGACTGAAAGTAGCTTTCAAATGAACAAGGTAAAAAAAATCTTGAGTCGTTACCAAAAGCAAACATACGCTAAAAGCATTTATTTTAAAATGGGCAGGTTTGTCTAGGAAAATTAAATAGTTTTGACTAGCTTTCTTTAGAGCAAAGCAAAACTATCTAAATATGAATGTTGTCAAAATTGTAACTACGTATAAAAAGTGATGGTAAAAGAAAACAGAAATTCAACAACATTGATCATAGTCCAAAGGCCTATGGCCTAGCTAAACGTCAAGTTAAAACACAGGACATGAGTTTGTGGACCATCATAATAAAACAAACGGTTGATGGGATCTATTGTGGCCTTTGTACATCAGTTGCGCCATTAAATTGTTGTCCATGATACAGAAACGTGGTCCTGGAATTTAGCTACATCTCCAAAAAAAAGAGAACAACCCCCGACTTCAGCAGAACTGTGGAAACAGATTAAACAGAGTCCGCGTTAACTACATATTCATCAATGAATGCAACAAAATAAAACAGCAAACATAACATACCTTCCACCTATTCCCACATTCAGTGCAGAAGACGAATGTTGTCATCGGTTCATCAGCACTTCGAGTTTGAACCTAAAGAAAGTTACGCGTTTATAAAAAGCACATGCATAAAAAAACCTACACCAATATTCATAAGATAATGAGTATGATTACCTGAGTGTAGGTACACTTCTTCTTTTTGCACTTCCCACAAGTGAACAGGTCAGTCTGGGTGCCCCCTGAGGTGGCCACTTGGTGGTCCCTGATGGCTTCTTTGGTCAGATTCTTTCGCATCTCTTTCAGTTCGTCGCTTGCCATTTCCTGTTGAAATGTGATTTCCACACTGTCAGTACGAGAGACAACAATGTTCCTATAATCACTACAAACTAGTTGTCACTCACCTCTGCTGTCATTTTCGCTATGCGTTCTGGACTCACATTCCCGCACAGCACATTCCTTCTCAGGTTGGGGTTCTTTGCATCCTTAAGATTGGAGATTCGGCTTCGTACACGATTCTTGTATTTCATGTCAGTATTTTTGAACTCCAAAAAGATACGTGCAAACCGGTCAAGGAAATGTGTATGAAATTTAGTAGACTTGCTCACATTTCAATGACAATTCATTGAACATGAAAAGGATATATTCTTCAATCTGAGCTCCAAGTTCATCGCAGTCAGCACCAATCGCAATGTAATCATCTAAAAGAAAAATAAGGCAACACTTAATAAATAATATAACATTTAGCTGATTTAACCATTTTATTCTGAAGATGACATGCACAACAATAAGGTATTAAATTGATATTATAAACCAATGATCAATAATCTCTTAACTATTAAAGGAAGTATGTATTTTGCACAGTTGACTTAAGTTTGAATGTATTGAATGATTTACAACAAAAGTAGTAACAGGTCTACTTGGCAAGACACTGTACAGCATCTTAGCAAGGAGAAGAATGTGTTGCCTGCTATGACTTGCCTCCTGTTTGCAAAGCACTTGACAGCATCTCCCTGCACTTGATACGGACTGAGTCAGATGTGCTTGGTGCTCGTGGGAAAGTGGCTATCAATGTGTTGGGTGTGACATCGACAGACTCACTCTTACTGCTAGAATTACTGCTTGAGCTGAGGGAAAAGGCATAACAAGATAGAGAGAAACAAGGAACAGAGGGTGAGAAAGAGAGTATTTAGGGCCTTAAATCAAGAAGGATGGGATTCTTTAATTTTAGAATAGTTTTATGACCATTAACATGGTACCTCTCCTCTCTGGGCTCCGGGCTGGCTTGAGATGGTGAAACCACTGGTGTTGTGCGTTCCTTCTTTTTCTCTTCAGAGTTCTTTTCTGCAGCAGGTTCATCTGGATGTCAAAATCACTCATTAAACATTTCATCAGTGTAATACTAAAAATGTGGGAACTCAAGATCTTCTTCAAAAGCAAACCTGCAGTTGCTACCACTTACAGGCAATTACTGGTATTACAACAACACAAACCCATAGTGATTTATATTAACGTTAATTAAAAACCTAAAAGAGAAGTTTGAAATGAATTATAAAGTTTTATACATTATATTTTATGCAAAGCCCCAAAAATTATTGACATTTAAAACCCACCCCAAAAAGTTGTGCATTGATTTAATATGATTTTTAAAATAAGGAAATTTATATTTTAATTGAAACTAAAGTGTATGAATTAGATCTAAAGACGCCGATTTGAGCATTTTATAACATCTTAATAACCATGAAGCTACATATGGGTGATTCACTAACCAGTAAAAATGGAGGGAAAACTTTTGTGAAATGCTTAAAACTCCCTGTTTGACTACACCCAGATTTAAATAAAAATACCAATGTTATTTCTTGAGTACACTTACCCAGCAATTTCTTCCAGGACTTGATCAAAGACTTGGCCAGTGAGGTCACTTCGTCATCTGTGCTCTGCTTGCGAATGGCATTGACTGACATCCCGATCCTCGTAGACTGTTTCATAATATAAGCAGAGGAAATGTCTTATTAAATTGCACCTGTGTACTAAAACATGAATGATGAGCAGTGACCAGCAGAGTATGCATACCTGCAGAAGCTCCAGGGTCATGGGTATATTCTTTAGTTCCTTTAGTAAATCCAATGCACCAGCCTAATAATAACAAGAAGAAGAAGAAGAAAACAAAACAAAAAACACACTACTTAGTAAAATACATTACAAACTTTATGTAAACTATTATGGATAGTCATGTTTACAAAAATGTCAACAGAGGTAACTATGTAGCTTAGTATCTAATTAGCATAACATCACTTTTACCGAGAAGATCTGGGTGAAACCTTGGTTTATTGCATATGTATAAGCAAACTGAATGCCTGAGTAAGTTTATTTACTAGAAGAAATCAGTAGCATTACTGCCTCCCGCTGACTGATCCTATGCATTTATCCGCGCTACCAACAGCTAATGTTGCTAATTTCCCCGCTAAGCGTTAAGTTTCTTTAACAATAAATTAAACCAATGTATATTTCTCTCACTTAAACATTTACCACTACATCTATTCAAAAACAGATTCCCGGTGTTGCTATAGATTATGGAAATCAGTTCTTCTTCATGTATGTAGCTGTTAGCTTGCTACTTAGCCTCGTCTAGTCCGAGAAAGGGAATTCATTCATGACAAAACATCTCACCCCGTTCTTCTTTTGTGCCATTTTATCCATCTTTTTTGCGATCCGGATGATCTCTTCTTCTTCTTTCTTACCCATTGTTGGTGTTTAGTGGTAAATGTTAAATTCAAACGGACTTTAAATTTTAAAAAAACCTTAGACGCACAGGCGAACACACCACTCAACCGGCAGAGACCGCAACAGCTCTGGCAGGAAGGCGTTTCTATGAAAAGCCCAGACATCACTAATCAAACCATTGACTAGCAGCGCCATGAATCAATCTGTGTAAAGCGCAGGCAAGACTAATCGAAGACACGAACGCGCGTCACGCTGCCAGCGTTCTGAATTAATGCATTTGAGCAGTTTATCATTACAACCGCTTGAAATTACAAACGCAAGTAATTTAAATGTTACGCAAGATGTGAAATATCTTGAGCCGTAGGGTATGGAGCAGTCATTTGTGCTGGAATTAACCTGTGGTGAGATTTTGGAATTTTTGGCATCCTCTGTTTGCAACACTAGAGTGCGCTCGTGCTCGATTTACAGCGATTGACAAATACAGTGGACACGGAAAGTATTCAGACCACCTTAAAAAATCACTCTTTGTAATATTGCAGCCTTTTGCTTAAATCATTTAAGTTCATTTTTCCCTTATTAATGTATACACAGCACAGCAATAGTTGACATTTTTGCAGATTTATTAAAAAAGAAAAACTGAATACCACATGGTCCAAAGTATTTAGATCCTTTGCTCAGAAATTTAGTAGAAGCACCCTTTTGATCTAATACAGTCATGAGTCTTTTTGGGAAAGATGCAACAAGTTTTACACCTGCAGCGATGGTGACTTTCTACAACTTTCTCCCATCACTCGACTGTATCTCTGGAGCTCTGCCACAGTGATCCTTGGGTTCTTCTTTATTTCTCTCACCAAGGGTCTTCTGCCACGATTGCTTAGTTTGACCGGTTGGCCAGCTCTAGGAAGGGTTCTGGTCGTCCCAAACATCTTCCATTTAAATGGAAATGGACAGCACCTGAGTTAAATATATGAGTGTCACTGCAAACTTACTTACGACCATGTGATATTTCAGTTTTTCTTTTTTAATAAATCGGCAAAAATGTCAACAATTCTGTTTTTTTTTCTGTTAATATGGGGTGCTGTGTGTACATTAGAAAAAAAAAAACTTAAATGATTTTAGCAAACGGCTGCAATATAACAAAGACTGAAACATTTAAATGGGTCTGAATACTTTCCGTACCCACTGTAATAACAACAACAGGTTTTGCTGATGGTCAAGGTGGTAAATTGTTTCCTTTTTCTTTTCTTTTTTAAGTTAGTTAGCAGAATATAATAGACAATTATAAATATGCTATGTACTGTTGAAGTCTGTGGACTTTTTCTGGGGTAGCTAAACATGCAGACAATTTTTCAGCAGGATTTCAAATTTAACGTTCACTTTCAGGCATTCATGCTTTCAAAGTATGCAGCATCATTAATTATAATAGATAGAGAAAACAGAATCGAAAAATAAGCTAATTTGTTTAATAGATAGAACTTGGTTGTTCCAAAATTTATTTTGAGATTTCAATAAAAAAGTAGGTGTGGTCTCATATCAACATTTGGTGAAAGAAATAAAATGTCTTTTGCTATCAGTAATATTGGAAAAGGTTTTTGCGTTTATATATAATTTATAACATTCTGATAAGTTTAATACACATCTACAATCTAAAGACAAAGTAGGCTATACTATACAGCCATACTCAGGCTTTTACACTCAGGTCTTATTTACTTAAAATACAATAGATTTTAATAAATGTAAGAATCTGTCTTTTCTGGTTTTATATGTATTTTAAACTCTTTTATAGATTTGTTTAAGTAAATACAAAAAAAAAAATGTTACTAATATATATATATATATACTGTATATATAAATACACCAAATGCAAAACTATTAAAATGCTATTACTAATAGCATTTAATGTTAATGTTATTGATGTAATTTAAATGTGCTTTGTCACTCTCTTTCCCAGTGCAATAAAATCCCATGTCTGTCTTACTCAGCACCTTGCATGTGTGCAAGCCTCTAATCCTTAGAGATCAAGACAACGTGATTCCACATCCAGTGAATTTGTTTTGCTCTCTACCTACATGACCAACAACGTCAATAATTATCATGGCACGTTTTGATAATGACAGCAAGAATGTACCTTATACTGCTCTGAAACTCAACTAGTCAGTGAGCAAAAGTGTTCGCTGAAACCAAACTGCTTGAAATTTCCCTAGAAATGCTGCAAGGCTAATCTCCACCCCATGCTGATAAGGAAATCCTATAAAACTATCTGAGACATGACGGGGAACCTCGAGATTACTAGAAACTGCAGAATATCAATAAACAGACATTATACAATGTCTCATTATGAAGAAAAAAATTAATAAAAGTTAAAGAATGAACAGATTCAGCAAATAAAGTCCACTCTTTTATGCTTTACGTATTCATAAATCCTGCTGATTGATTCACGTGATAAGCATCTTCCCAGATGTAGTGCATTAAAAACTGGTGTTGCTCTGCTGTAAACCAATCACAATCACAATATTCCTGCTGTGCTTCCGTAGTCACAGTTACGCTCCCACTGAGAGACACATGCTTTACAAGCTGAGACTTCCCTTTCCCTTATAGTCAGCTACAGCATAAAACCTCTCCACTTCACCCCACTCTAATCCCTATTAACAGAGGCCTTAAATCTGCTTATATCTCTGCAAGAAATTAGAAACACCTTCCCCCATCTGCTGGATATCGCACACAGCAGAACAAATACTTCATGTCTCATTATGTTTTAGTGAAAGGCACTAAAACAGCGCGTACAAATGTAATTTATTTAGTTGATTATACAGTGAAGTGAGACAAAGATGCAGGTTTTATGCTATATAAACAGCTGAGATCAGCCAAAAGGTTTGCATGGAGGTTTGTGCTTAACTTAATTATGATGTTTTATGTTTGAATGTCATCAGTACTGTATCTCACTTACTGTTATTATGGGTATCAGTACTGTACTGTTTAAACCTCACAGGCTAAATATGCTGTTTAATTATACGTTAGTGGAAATGCTTAAATTATACAAGCAACCCGTTTAAAAATGTTTTGGTTGAACACTTATTATTATTTGAATATATGAAGGCTTAAAATGACAGTATTCTTGATGCTCTTTCTCTAAAATGCTGTTTAATCATGACCAAAGATTACACAAATCGACCCTGATGCCTGCCGTCCCAAAATAGCCTTGAGCGTTGTTCATAATCTCTTCAGTTGATGGACTACAAACTCACCAACTCAACCCTCCTGAAAATGTGAAATAAGGTAGGATGAATTGCTTCAAATGTTGGTGTTTTCATCTTAATAGTAGCATAAAAACTAGTAGCATGTTCTGTATGTTTTTAATGTTTATACTCATACATAAAGCTGCTGTAGAAAGCATGTGCTAATCATAAAATATTATTCAGTATGGTACATTTGTACATTGCATGGATCGAATTTACAGCAGATTAGAAAGCGATTACCATGTTTGAGCTTTACGGTATATACATGTGCTTTTGAATCACGGTTTCCAGAACATGTATTGTGGCTGTTATGCAGCAGTTGACCGCACAGAACAATTCTAGTGGGAACATCATTTGTCAATTGTCCATGCCACACGGCAAAGCAATTTGTATGAAGATGATGTTTTCAGATAGGATTCAGTACATTTTAGACTTGTACTGATCTCATATTTCTTCCTTTTCATAGTGTTCTTTTTAAGCTCGACATAACAATCTTCATAAAATCGAATCCAATCAACATAAAACCTAAAATCTATACATAATTTAAGTTTAGTTTAGTAAATATTAGCACTAGCAATTGTTTGTTGACTTCCATTCTTATACCTGACAATGTAAAGCGAACATTCCTGTGCAAACTCTTAGTCCTTACGAGAGGCCATTTCAATGTTGACTGCAAGAAGCCATTTCATTAATGACTACCATGAAAAATGGAAAACAATACCTGAAAGACGAATGTAGCTGTTGCTGCTAATGAACTAAAGATTGATTTTTCTAATGCATTTGTAGTTGTAAGAATTGCAAAGTATAAAGACTTCATTACAAAGAACATATCACATAATTTAAAGGTTTTGTTTTGGTGTCATCAGCAGAAAGTCCCCCAGAGTACATTCATTTACAAAAACTCTTGCTTTATGGGTGACAAAGTGAACGTGGAAGCAATTTCAGTACGGTAGAATTAAACCAAATGGGACGCTGATAGTAAGAACAGAACGATGTTATGGCATGCAATGCATAATTTATATTGTTATTATGCATAATGAAAAAAAACTGTTATGGTGAGAAAAGTATATTAAGCTGAAAAAAATATATAGTCATTGTTATTTACCTCTTGTTTTTTTTTCCTCCAGTATCTCTTAATATGAGCACAACACACCTTAATGATGCACCCCATCCTGACATATCTGTGGGGAGTGTGCAAACATTGGTCTCCAGACCACCACACCCCCAGGCAAACCCCATAACAACTAAGAGGGTATGTTTCTACAAGAGCGGGGACCCTCAGTTCACAGGGCACCGGATGGTCATCAACAGCCGCACTTTTAAAACCTTTGATGCCCTTCTAGATGCCCTCTCCAAGAAAGTGCCTCTGCCATTTGGGGTAAGGACCATCACGACACCCAGGGGAACACATGTTATAAGCACGCTTGATGATGTGCAGGATGGGGGCTCTTATCTGTGCTCAGATCAGAAGAAAGCCAAGCCTTTTAACTTGGATGAGGTCCATAAGAGACAGGTCCCTTGGAACACTACCAGACCTGTCAGTGCAGGACGTAAAGCACGAAGGGAACTGGTCCGGCAGCTAGTAAAGAGAAATGAAGTAACCACAAGGGCAGGAAAAATGGCAGACAACACAGTGGTGGTACGAACACCAAAGAGACTGACGGTGTATAAAAACAGGGATCCCAGCATGAAGCGAGTAGTTGTTCTTCATAGGAGAACAGCCCCAAGTTTTGAAGCTCTTTTGGATTATCTTTCTCAAGTGATGCAGTTCCCAGTTGTGAAGCTTTACACAGAATATGGCAGAAGAGTAAGTATATCATATAAATGTATTCCTAGTTAAAATTATAGCAAACATTGGTAACTGGCAACTAGTTAAGAATCTGCTATCACTGTGGTTAATCTTAGTAGTTACTGAAATTGTTTTTCTCTATTTTACAAGTTCTTTTTAAAAAAAAAGAAAAAATTATATATATAAAAAATATATATATATATTCAGTACATTGAATTGATGCATTTTATGTAAACGCATAACTACAGTAGTAGTTATACTACTATATCTTTGACTTACAGAAAATAAACTAAAATTATGTGATATTGCAATGCAATGTTTTGGTTTTGTACAATATATTTTAGCACTGTTTGAGCGTTCTTTTGTAATACCTGTTTTGAAATATTTTTGCCTTGTCATTGAATGTTTAGTCTATTTAGGATGTGTTTTGTACAATATTTTGAGCTTTTTAGTTTTTAAGCTTCAAAGCATACTATGTCTTTGTTCGTTACAGTCATTTCGTCAATCCTTGATGTACTAAGCCATGATGTAAATGCCATTTAATTCTTAGCCCCAGCTGTGAGAGTACACTATAATCACTACTGTTCCTATGGTGTGTTGAAGAATGTCACACACACGAATGACTAAAGCTAGTATTAGCTGTCAAACTTATGTCCAAAAGTGTCTGAAAATATATATATAATGTTATTTACTGGATGTACATAAGTTTCTGTTCTATTTATAGGTTGAAGGACTTCCTGCCCTCATCTTGTGCTCTGGGATTGTTGTGGCAGCTGGTAACGAACCCTTCAGGACAGGAATCTACAATCTCCAAGCTCCGAGTAAAGTCCAGTCAAGAATATCTGAATCTTTGCTTTTAACAGAAACTGAGACACCACCACGTAAGCCAATATGATTTAGTTAGTTTATTTTTAATTATTCATTTTTTTAGCACATTTTTTAGCCTTTCTTTTCAAGTTTAACTGAAAAAAATTCTTTTTATTCTTTTTTCCCCTTTTTCCATCTTCCATCTTCTGTCTTCTAATTATATTGGATCATTCGTCCATAAGAAGAAAAAAAGATTTCAGCTGGGACTATTTCAAGATCAAGGAATTTCTCTTTATCTTCTGAGAGGTTCCTTGTAGAGCAGATCAATAAGTCACTAAATGGAAATCTGACAGAGCACAATAGGACAAATAATGAATCAATGGAAACTGAAGGCAGTCAGCCGGTGGGATCAGACGAGATGGAGACCTGTGACTCTACGGATGGTATGGAACAGAGGAATTACCCCATTATGCCTAATGAAGACGACATCGAAAAATCCTTTCGGGTCAATGAAGATGGCAGTATGACAGTGGAGATGAAGGTGCATCTTACTATAAAACAAGAGGAAATGATTCACTGGACAACTACACTGAACCGTGTTTCCGTTAATAACCAGCAGAGGGCAGTGTGCAATTCCAAGCCACAATCAGGCTCATTAAATGTAACCAATGACTCAGGCAAAGAGTCGAATGGACCTCACAGCCTAGATTCTAAAGAAATCAATACACTCACTAACAAATCTGTAGGATTCATCAAAGAAGAAAGAGAGCATTATGGCAGTGATACATCATCTGAAAAGCCCAAGTCTATCTATAGAAGGCTACCCACTCCAGGTCCCAAACAACAAAGAAAAGAGGCCTCAGTCGAAAACATCAAAACCATTTCAGAGACTGAAGTTCAGGAGAGTACAGTAGGTGCCTACTCTTACATGGAGCGAACTGCACAGGGAGAGCTGACGGAGGGTTACTGTGTGGTCAGTCGCAGCAGTAGCAGCAGCACAAGAACTCTGTCAAAACCTGGGAAGAGTGAATTGGGAGTTATCAAGCAGAAAAAGTCTGACACTTCCTTCATGTCCTCAGGTGTTGCACAGATTCTTCAGCTACAAAACAATGGGACAATGGGAATAACAGAGACTGTGATGCACGTATATGAATCTCAGGGCACGTGTGACAATTACAATGCAAATACACAGGTGTTTGTGGACAACAAGCCTGGATATCACACAAAAGCTTTGCCTCACAGTAAGCCAGGATCAACAGACTCAGGACCCCGTTCGTCCTGCGATGATTGCGATGTCGATCTCACTCGGCCGTCCACAAGTTCAAACTCCCAGGATGGCAGAAAATCCAATATGCTATCTTTATCATCTGCCTATTCAATACCTCCAAAAAAGATGAACAACAATCCATCAATTCTCACTGATGATGAAAAACACACATTGGTTGAGGATACGTCTGAAATGACTGAAAAGGAAAGCAAGCATCCAGCAAAACTGATGGAACAAGTGTCTGATGATAAAAGCATTGTTAGTAATAAAAATAATACACCAAAGTCCAAAAAATCTAAGAAAAGTACTTGGGATTTGGCAAAATCTAATGGATTTGGCAAAAAAATAAGGGGCAGTGTTCCGGGGTCTTCAAAAGACCTCCAAATGACGTCAGACACACTAAGCCACACAGGATCAGAGAAGAAGACTAGCTCAGCAGAAAGTGACAGACGTGAACACAAAGCTGTAAGAGACAAAAATAAGAAGACAAAAACATTTGAAAGTTCTCCAAAGATTAGGCACTTGAATCTCAGCACTGTGAATCAAACTCAGTCTGATGAAGATCTCAAGTTAAAAGATAAAACCATCAAAGACATATCCTACAAAGTTAACACAAATGGCCATGACTCTCGGGTACCTAAACTAAAGAAGAATAGTTTAGACATTCAATCACCAGTCCCAATAAAGAGACTACCGAAACAAAGGTCAATGAATGGTGTCAAATCAAAAAAATCCTCTAAACAAAAACAGGAGTTGAGTGAAAGTGTGTCACTGCCCGTGCTACAATTATCCTCCTCCAGTGTAAATCAATACGTTGAAAGCTGGCTAAATAAAATTGAGCCAGAATCTGTGCCCTACGATGATGAGACAAACCATCCAGAGATTGTACCAAGAGCAGTATTCAAGATAGGGAGCGACTCCACTGATGGCTCTGAGATTAAAAGTGACCCTGAAAAAGATAGTGTAAATGTTGAAGGCCCTTCTCTAGAAGATAATGATGACAAGAGGCCAACTTCTCACCCACCTGTACAAATAATGTGTGAGGGAGAGCCAACCGAACCACAGAGGACAAGAGGATTTTGTAAATCAATGCCAATTTTGAGGGTACATTCTGAACAGGAGGGTCTTGATAAAATGCACAAGTCATCTGAGAATTTGGTTCCTCCTGACCCTTCTGGGACATCACAAAGTACAGAGGTCAGAGTTAGGTCAGGCATGAAACCAGTTTTGCAACAGTTGTGCTTGTCTGTTCAGTCTATCAAGCAGGCCTTGAGCCCGACCCACTTAACATCTCTGGAAAGGGAAAAGTCAAGTAGCCTTCCAGATTTTTCCTCTCAGGTGGCCTCTGCCTTTGGGTCTCCCTCAAGAGCTCTTCTGTCTTTCTTGTCACTGATGACTCTGAGAGATGGACTTTCAGTCCTCTACAAAGATCAATCACCAGCCAGCAACTCTAATGTCTGTCCAGAGGCCCTGCAAGTAATGCAGTCCCTGGAAAAAATATCCAATATTAAAGATGAAGATGAGCTTAAGGCGAGCTTGACCAGTCTTCAAAGTTCAACTTCATCCAAACTAAAACAAAGCTGGAGAGATTTCCAAGAGCAAAATGTCTTTGAAGAGAGCCCACCACTATCACCAAGATTCTCAGAGCAGGAGTTTGTTGTAGAAGTGGACTTAGAAGGAGACACAGAATATCAGGACAAAGAGTGCAGTTTTAGTATAGAACAATTACTGGATGAACTGAACATGCCTGAAGATCTCAACAGAGAGATTTCCTCTTTTGTTGAAGGAGAACTACAGTATTTTAATCAAGCAGAAGATGATACCATCAGTGAAATTTCAGGTAAAGAAAAGGAAAATGAAGATGGCTCCTTAAGTGGTAGTTTAGAAAAAGCTGCTGACATGGAACAGAAAAGGGAAAATATCGACCAAGACAATGATGACATAACCAATGATCAACTGGAACCAGAATCTCAGGGATTGAGTTTAATTCAAGCTCACTCCTCTGACTCGGAAGCTATAGAAGAGGATATGGGTAATGAAGATTCTGGTATAGCAGTGCCCATTCAATCTCCTGAGGGTAATGGTAGTGATTCAAGTAAAGCAGAGGTTTTAGAAACATCTGATAACAACCAAATAAATGCAGAAAACACGGAAGAAAGGGTAATGCATGAAAACTCTGAAAACAAAGATGGTGAAGAAGAATGTTCTCCAACATCAGAACAAAATATAACAGATGTAGCTGTAGAAGAAATTTCTGAGCTCTCTGATTACCAAGACAATATGTCTGAAATAGAGAACAGTGTAACAGCAGAGATTATAGAAGAACGAGACACTGATGTAGAGGAGGAGGACACCATTCAGAACATCAGGGTAACTAGCAAACAATCAGATGCTTCAGAATCCGAAGACACAAATCCCAAACGCTCATGTTCAGCATCAGAAACTGAGTGTGTGCCATTTTCAGACAGAGAGGCAGCTGAGCTTAATGAGAACGATCAGTACAATACAGCTGAGGACTGCGCTAGAGAGGAACCTGATTTTTCTGATTTTGAGGAAACAGTTAGTGATGGAGGACACGACAAAGAAAATAAGTCCATCTCATCAGAATGTAAGTCTATTCATTCAGAGCCATCAGAGACATCATCGCCTCATTGTGATACAGAGGGTGAATGTAGAGAGCAAACATCAGAATCATCCAGCCAAGAAGATGTCAAAGATGAAGATCTACAAGAAGATGCCGCAGAGATCTCAGAAGGTGAGGAACCCGATACACAATATCTTAGTGATAATGCACATAGTATGACTCCTGAAGTTGAATATGAGAAAACGCATCAAATTGAAAATGGGCTTGTGGAAGAACATGACATTAATGAAGTGGACCATGAGAACTCTGAAGCTTGTGAACAAGTAGATCAAGATGCTGAACCAGACATTTGTACAATCTCTGATCCTGAGGTAGGTGAATGTAGAGAGCAAACATCAAAATCATCAAGCCAAGAAAATTATCAAGAGATGTCTCCTGATGTCAAAGATGAAGAACAACAAGAAGATGCATCAGAGATCTCGAAAGATGAGGATCCTGATCCACAGTATCTTAGTAATGACTCCTGTACAATCTCTGATCCTGAAGCCGTGGATGAGGATGAGGATGTGACAGAAACAAACCCAAACACAGGTTATTCTGAATTCTGCAAAGTCCAGACATTGGAGAAGGACGGACTTACTAAAAAGGAGAGTTCTGCTGAAGAGTGTGATGTAGAAGAGGAAGACTATGTAGGTTCACTTGATTCTAAATATTCTGTGGAAGGGGGGTCATGTGGCAGTATGAGTTCAAGTGAGCACCAGTTTGAGAAAGCTGAGAGTTTAGGTATGGAGCATGGCTATCATTATCTACTACATCCAACTGAGATCTCACAAGAACTGCTAGACCTAATCAATTCAGCTTTGTTGTCCTCTACCCTGACTGTCACGTGTGATTCAAATGGCAACCTCAAAATAGAGCCAGACAAGCACAAAATGAGGGAGATGTTTATTTCTTGCCAAAAGATAGATAATCGGTATGGTCAAAAATGTCTCCCAAGCCCAAATACATCAGATTTGTCTGATTATAGGCCTGAGTCATCCGACAATGGTGGGTACCAGTCGCAGGAGCTTTTCACAGAGAGTGGAGAAGAGGAGGCGGAGAGGTTACGTATCTTTCGTGAAATTTTAAAACAAAGTTCAGAGCAGCCAAAAAGAATAAACCATGTAAAAGAGAACGGCTTGATGAAATCGATGACAACAGAACCGACACCCAGTCCAAGTTTAAAAAGTACCAGTCTTTCTTCTTTCCAGGATACCAAAAGTGCAATCCAAGAAACAGTGTCTCACTGTAGATCGCAAAGTTCACTTGATGGAGATTCTGAATCAGTACAGTGCATGACTTTAAAAGAAAAACTGGACTCTGGAGAGGGAGTGTTAATTGATAAAGGCAGGTGGCTTCTCAAGGAAAACCACCTCATCCGTAACTCTCCTCCTGCAACTATGGGAATGTATGGAAATGGAGACACCACATCCGCTGACACAGCTCAGGACAACAGAAGTGAGGATTCAGCCTACCCATACTGTGAGAACCAAGCCTCGCCTCTGGCTGTAATATCCTCTTCTGAGCTGGAGGACATGGCTAAACCCCCTACACCGAGGTGTACATACTTCAATATGGCACACAGCAGTGACTCTGATCCTCTCTTGGATGCCCAAAGTGTCAATAATGGCAGTGGTGGAGGGAACGCTAGGAGAAACAAGGAACTTAAGGTATCTCCAATGGGTGAGTCCTCTAAAATGTGGGCAAAGAAAAATGGAAGTATGTCTTCATTCGCATCTGTTGAGTTCAAACTGCCTGATGGGAAAGTTCATCCTCAGGAGGCTTCGGGATCTGGTGCTAACAGATCTCAGAGTCAAGACAGTCGGAGAGTACAAGAGGAGGAGTCAAGGGAGGGTTTAAATCTCAGGTGTGGGCAACACTGCCCAATTCTATAGTTTAAAAGGGAAAATAAACCAGCTACAAGCACTTCTATTTAAGTTATTGACAAGAATTTATTTGTAGTAGCTTATTTGTTTAAAGTGTTTGAACAGCAAAATGTAAAGGCATACAGTCTTTAACTGCAGTAAAAAGACTTTAATTTCCTCACTTTGGTGCCTGCTGGTATTTAAGCTTTCAGCTGTAAACATTTGCCTGTTTTAAACAGTTTGGGGTTATTTCAGACATGTATTTTCATTTCACAGGGGCTATATTGCACAAATCATCTGATTTACTTGAACTGACTGAACATCCTAAGTGGTATTTCTCATAGAGCAAAAAGTAATTGCATGTTAAGTGTTTCATTTGTTTTCTTGACTTTTATTTGTTAAAACATACCCCAAGTTTAAAACAGCATTGCAAAGTACCTTTTTTTTTTGAAGAGTGGTCTGCTGAATGGTCTCTCAAGATGTGTTGCCTCAATGTTTAAGTGGTTTGTTGTTAATAAGTAATTATAGTAATAGGTATTACCACATAATACTACTGACTAATATGGAAGCAATTTTAACTAGGCAGTAAGTAATCGCAAATTTTGTTATGCTGTTTTGTTATTGTCAAGTTGTCATAACAAAGACATTTAAAATAATCTTTGCATTGAAAATGACTTGACTGAGCAAATTATACTTAATGACAGTTTATGCATAAACATGGATAAAACCTCCTTCATATTCATGATGTATGTCATGTCATCATTAAAGTGTCGTGTCAGTCTTATGTACACCCCTTCTACTGTTACCTAATTGGTTTTTCTTTATTAATTGATAATAGTGAGCAAGTTGTCAATGCAGATATTTTTCTTTGAATACCTATGGGAACTTTTGTCCTAAGTTAGCAATTATTTACTGCAGTTAATCTAGTTTCCATATTAATTAAGAATATTATGTTTGGTGGTAATGTGGTACTACCTATTACTATTTGTTTTTTAATTAAAACAGACCCATATTTTAAAGTGTTACCCCACATTATGGAAGTTCTTAAATACGTATAGAGAAGTAATTTATACTATCATTTTTAACCAATATTATTTTGGTTAGAATAGGAGAAGAGTGAACAATGCTCGGTTGTCTGATATTTTTGTGCCATTGTTGGTCCTATAGATTCATGTTTTTAGGTCACATGAAACTCGGACAAACACTAGATCCATGGGTAAACCCATTTAGCATTGTGTAACATTTTAAATAGAAAATATTTGTTATTTGAATTGGTTGATTAATTTTTAGTGTCTTTTACATAAAAAGTTAAGTTTTTAATGCAGTATTATTATCATAGCACAATATCCTTGAGAATAGCGCAATGAAAAAATATGATGTACAACAATGAATAAGTGTATCGAAGGCAGCTGTCATCATCATTGCATTAAATGTGATTCTTTTTATTGTGCTCATATCAAATAAAATTCCATCACCTCTACAAAGCATTGGTTGATTAATTGTATAAATTGATTAATATTTTATATACTTATTTCTTTCCTTCGTATGTAATATACGTACATGCAGACATTATCCTCAACAGATTTACATCATTAAAACTTAACACAGATTATATTTTACAAACAAGTAGAAAGTCTGAGAAATCACCAAAACATATAAAAAAAAAAAATTGAACAAACACTTGAGTATTGATTCTGTCAAATATATAATAATTGTTAAAAGCTTGCCATATAATGTAATTATATTATAGTCTAGACCAATTGATAATGAAAATTAATTTGATAATGCAGGTCTGCGTTACTTTTTGACTTCCTACTACTAAAAGTAATAAAGTAATATGATAAGAGTTTGTGTCATGCCATTTTTACTTGGGTATTCATGTTGGAATTAATTGTAAGTAACAATAATAATAGTAAATAACAATAGATAAACTGAATTGTTTATGGAAAACAAACTATTCAGTGTTCATTCCCAGACTATTCCCAGCATTTTGGAGCTGAGATGCCAAAGTTTCTCAGCCATTTCATCATCTCTAGCAGCTCTGGTGCATTGTGAAGGTCTGCAGTTGCTTTAGAAAATGGGAAAGACAGAAAAAACAAATAAAACATATTCATTATTATATCCAGTCAGTTTATATGTCTTGCCTCTGCAGCTGTATTTAATGCAATTCAATACCTGTAGTAACCTCCACTCTCTTTGTCTAATTCTGGTTGCACTGCACAGTAGATGGTAGTTTGTGCTCCCTGCACTGGGGTCTTTGTGAAAGGTCTGACAACCTTCCACATGATTAGAAGTCCGAGATTCATATGTCTTTTAAGTTTTGTCCGCACAATTCCTGGATGGACTGCATATGTTGTAACACCTGTGTCTGAGTATACAATTCAGATCAAAAAGTACTTCCCTGGCACAAGTACCTAATTTTCCCATTTATTTAATCATCCAGAATTTTTAAAGATCAGTTACCCTTGAGTTTTTTGGCCAAGGAGCGAGTGAAAAGGATATTGGCCAATTTACTCTGACCATATGCCCTCCTGCTGTGATAATTCCTCTCGCTATTGATATCATCAAGTGCTATTGTGCCCCAACTATGAGCCATGGAGGAAAGAGTGATGATTCTTGAGGGGGCAGATCTCTTCAGCAGATCAATCAGCAGGAAGGTTAACAGGAAGTGACCTAATTGACATAAAAGCTCAACAGCAAACTGTCTGCACCATTAAACAAGCAGTCGAAAGATATACAAAGGAATATTATTGGTAAAACATGCATTTTTGCAGTAAAGAAGATATCTTTGACACACTCAATTGAATGAACAAGAAAAACACTTTACCTAAGTGGTTCACACCAAACTGCATCTCAAAACCATCTGCTGTCTTAGAGTAGGGACACATCATTATCCCAGCGTTGTTAATGAGTATGTGAAGAGCTCTTTCCTCTGAAAACAAGAGGCTTTTAAAGATTATTTTGGAATTCTGTAGGAGTCACATTGGTATTTTAAGTGAATTACATCACAGGAAACTGTTTTGTTTGATTAAATACACAGGTTTAGGTGTAAAACTCTTATATTGGTCACTTACCGTTGTTGATTACCTCAGCAAATTCTCTGATTGACTTGGTGTCAGATAAATTTAGTTTCCTGATCACTATGTTTGGGTTCCCTGAGTCCTCCATGATCTCTTTCTGTGCTTCTTCTGCTTTCTCAAGGTCTCTGCAAGCCATTATTATCCTGGCCCCTGTGGAACAACTCCAAAAACCATGACTTTTATAATTGGTATCCTAAATAAATTTGTGTAACATTCAGTACATTCCATTTGTTTAGTTGTAGTTAGTTTCTATAAACTGATTTTTCATTACAAAGGCTTGCACACAAGAATGAGATAAATGTGATACCGCGTTTTGCCAGGTCTCTGGTGGTTTCTTTTCCAATGCCAGTATTTGCTCCAGTTATAATGACGGTTTGGCCATTGAGTCGTGCACTAGAGGACCACTGGCCACCGAACCTTTCTCTGTGCAAATACATCATAAATGTAAGTTAAATGAACAGTGCACAAATTACAGAATTGACATTTTAAGGCAAACTTCCTTTAACAAGCATTTCCTAATAAAAGAGATACAACTACTGAACATTGTGTAATTACAGGATTACAAAATGAACTGTTACACAATGAAACATAACAACTGGAATATTCCATTATAAAATCCATAGTAACAAAGTATAAAAGAAAGACAAAAGTAAATAAATCAATAATAATAAAAAAAAATTATAAACAGTGGCACATTTAAACTTAAATTTGTTTATATATGTACAATATACTCATGATATAAAATCTGTCTGAACTAAACTAAAACTGAAATAAATATGAATTACGGTAGTAGCAATTAGTAAAAGCTCTTAGAAATTTCACTTATGTTAGTTGCAAGTTTACAATAAAAAACAGAAATAATAAACCTACCTCAGGGTGTATATGTTGGACATCTTGCTCAATGCAAAGATGCTCTAAAGACAACACATGACTTCCATCTGGAGTTGTTTGCAGATACTACACTGAAAAGCAGTGCATTGCTTAGCGTGAGTCCATTGGTGTGGATTAGAAATCGAACAGACTAATCCACAGCTAATCGGTTTAAGGCACTGATCTACTGTTAACTCAGCATGAATGCATTCCTTCTGGATTCTGGAACTTCGCTGCAGGTTTCTGACCTAAATAAACGACATATAGGAATAGGCTAACCTAAAAATATGCAACCATTTAAAAATGATAGGTGACAAACCAGCTGTGTCTAAATAAGCCGTGGGGTACACACACACACACACACACAAATAGAAATATGAAATTAGAGTTAGATTTCCTCCTCTAAAAAAATCCAACCTGGTCTCATGAAAATATGTACCTCTGTACACTTTTTGTGCAGCACCATTTTTATGTGCCTTACAGCACGAGTCACCGTAGTTTCAAAGAAAAACGTCCACTAAAATCACACTTCAAATATTTGTGAACTGTTGCAAAAGGTTAATGCTCCATGGTGTTGAAAATATGCCCTGCACTAAATCCAACCTACCCAGTAGCGTTAAAGGGTTCAAATGATGTTATGATTATTACAATTATTTTGTGTATTTGGTGTAATGCAATGTAGTTAAAGTTCCAAACACGTTATTTTCCACATACTGTACATTTTTGTTTCTCCTCTAAGCCCATCTCCCGAAACGGGTCGATTTGTATAACACTCATGGTTCTAAAACAGCAAGCTGTGCTCTGATTGGAAAGCTATACTGTACACCGGAAAGCAGAAATCTTTGATTATTTTTGACCGTATAAAATCCCCTCTTAGCACCGTTGGTCACACCTAAAAAGGCAAAAGTCCATGAAAACTTGCTATCTGTAGTAGTTCTGGTTCAGACTTATTGTTCCTCTTTCTGAAGCAGTACACAGGGATGTTTTTGGAAACATTCAAATAAATTACATTATAATAAAATCAACAGTTGTTGATTTCAACAAACCCCTTCATACTGTAGCATAAGTGAGAAATATGAATTTGAAATATGGTGAGATGATAACGAAGTGATTAGGTAAACCCAAAGAAAACAAAACAATGATTGGATGAAATTCACAATTATAATACAGTCTAGATGTATAGACATAAAGAACATTCTATGCATACATTGTTAAGGCAGCATCAGACAGATGTAGATTTCACTGTGTGTGAAGATCAAATGGTAGTATATGTGTCTGTGTAGCTGTGGCTATGTGTCAGTCTAATCATGCTCCAAACACCACTCAAGAGACAAACCAACTCAATTGATGCTTCCAGTAGTACAGTTTCAATTCCAGTGGTACAGTTATTCCAATTTCACACAAGACACATGGTCTAGTATGCATGCAGCATGTACAACCTTTGACTTAAACGTTTCACACACTTACTGTACCAGTCATCTGTTTTTAAGAATAAACTAAGCTAATCTACGTATGTGTGCATTCAGTTACACAAACAACTATACTGTGCGCACGATGTGTTTAGCACAAATACACTTGAAAAATACAAGTAGGATCATTGAGATTTGGATGTGTACACATTAAACTCATTGCTATTCAGCTGCTTACCCACTAGCAAGTGAAGTCAATACCTTAAGGCCTTGCATAAACAATGCAGTTCATTTCCGTAAGAGTTTAACTTTCAGGATGACTTGTTACAGTACATGCAAACCACTGATCTTTGACCTCAGAAAGTGATTTTTGTATGGCTTATTCTGTGACAGAAACTACAACTACTTGCCACAGGGTTGTTTGCTGTGTTCTCCTGGAGTGTGAGGAATTTAAAGCCTCTCTAATGCTTTCTTTGCACCATGCGTCCTGGTCCATGACTGTATTGTGTTGCTGCATCACCTTAAGAACTCAAACTGGCACACTATCTTGAACAGTGGCACATGCTTTCTCTGTACTAAAAGTTTTAGAATAATCACAGCAAGTTACTTCCTCTAAGTAGTGAACATGTCCATTGCTGTTAAGCATTTTGGCAGACATGAACTCTTGAGCATTTGCAATGGTGCCATTTATACCTACTTATACTTAGATTTTTTTTGACTCTACGTTGTTTTAATAAAAAAAACGTAACTGACTTAATGGTTGTGAGTCAGAAGTGCCAGACTGTCCTTAATTGCCTCACTTTATTGTCTCTTTGCACTGCCGTCGTAGACTGCTCCCAGGTTCAGGAAATAGTCCTCCAATCACACTCTGATGTTTGGGTCGACCTGTTCTGGAACAGTGTTGTAAATACAACTTAAACACTGGTGACTGCTGTGCTCTCTTTTGGCAGCACAAACAATTTAGTTTCACCTTCACAATAACACAGGTAGTACAAAATCATGAAATATAAAGGTGATCACAAGTACTGTAATACAATACATAAATAGGAAGATAGATAGGTTACAATGGGATTTTCCCATTGTTACGCCTCGACAGACACCGCAACCTGACCCAGAAAATAAAATTCCTATTAACTTGTTTTTAACAGTACAATAAATTGATTTGTTTCCTTGAAAAAAAAAAAATATTTAAAAGCCCATACACTATGTTAATCTTATTGCAAATCATTAACTGGAGTGTACTTACATTGGGTGTACCACAATACAGCCTAGTTTTACTACAGGATATTGTAAAAAATAAAATGTTACGAGAATATTCTGTGATATTTCACGATCAGCAAACAAAAGACAGGAATATGATTATTTAAAACACAAAGGATTATGTAACGGAAAGATAGTGAGAGAAAAAGAAGAGGAAGGCCAGTTTGAAGGCCAGAAAACATTGACATGTTGTAAAACTCACTAACTTCCTTGTGCACGAGATTTGTAAATCTTTAATCTCTGCTGTGACAAATAACAGTCAGGAGGTGTTTCCTGAAGCCTCTGGAGGCTGGCCGTTTGACACTGACAGAAGATTTACACATGAACTGACAAGCTGACATCACATTCATCTTCAACTCTCTTGGCACCCAAAGCAAATGGATGAACTGTCTCTGTTACATCAAACTGTCTGCATGCTGTTGCTGAAGGAATATTGACATTCACTGTATGATTGATTGTACTCGTAAACTGGTACGTATCTGCAATTATTTTCTCATGTAAAACTCTGTATGAGGAGAAAATAACTTAAAATAGTTGTTGCAGTATTCTTTTTAAGAATAAACCTAATGTTATCCTCTTATGTTAAAACAAAAACTACAAATACATTTTGTGGGTTTGTCCTAAAACAGCCTTATTTTTAGATTTTGCATCTCCCTTTAATATCGAAAGGTGTTGAGAAATATTAGGGAAGTGTTTAGAAACTTCAACTTCTGCTAATATTACACGATTTAAAAGAAATAACAAGTTCATGCGGCATAAAATAAAAAGCTCTTTTTTTTTACCATGAACCTTTACTTTTTTACGTTTTTTTTTTTTTTGCTTATTTATTATGGACGTTTTAAAATTTGTTTGCATATTCATTTATATATATATACATATATTTATCTTGCATTTTTCAGAGCCAAAACATTTTCACCAGTAAAAGAGTTTGGGTAAAATGTGAGTTTATGTTTCATATTTATGTTTCATATTACATCTAAAAGACATTTTTTGTAATTAAATGTATACAGTATACGGCATAACTCTCTTTCTCTCTCTCTCTCTTTCTCTCTCTCTATCTATCTTTATACATACACGTATATATATATGTATGTGTGTGTGTGTGTGTATATTTATATATATATACAGTATATTCATTGTTGAGAACAATTCAAAACGAAATTGCCTTTCTCAGTTTTCTCTCATCTAGAAATGAACCCTGCAAATCAAACTGGCCTGCCAAAGGACTTCAGAATTACTCTTCTTGTCTTATACATATTCATCTTTGTCACTGGGACTCTGAATGTTGTACTGATGTCCTGTATGCTACGGTCTCAAAGACGTCTCTCCTTCACCAAAGTGTCTGTGATCAACCTTATAGCAGTGCACTCCTTTTTCCTTCTCACGCTGCCTTTTCGTATTTACTATTTTGCTTCTGATGAAGGCTGGATTCTGGGCATGTATTTCTGCAGAATTGTCAGTCTTATGATCCATGCCCACATGTATCTTGCATTCATCTTCTATGCCTTACTTCTAGTCGTGCGTTATGTGGAGCACTCTAATCAGCGGCACAAGCTAGAGTTTCATCGCATCCTTCACGCCACAATTGCAAGCGCAACTGTCTGGATCATCATAATTGGCTCTATGTTCCCAGTAACTATTTCTAAATACGGAAATATGCAGAATGATTCAACTCATTGCTTTCACTTCGGTCAGGCTCTCGAGGATGCTAGTGTGAAGACATTAAACTATGTTATTTGTACGCTAGTAATACTGATTTGGAGTGTGCTAGCATTTTTCCAAATTTATTATCTACTCTACGTGAGCAAGACGTTTGGAAAGGCCACATGTCAACGTCAAGAGTTCTGGGCACAACTGAAAAATGTTGTTTTCCTGTCTATCGTGTTTTTTTGTTTTGTGCCCTATCAAGGATTTAGAGTATATTATGTGAGTAAATATAGCAATAATGAAAAAAAAATGGATCATATAAATGAAGTATTTCTTGCTGTAACTGGTTTCAGCTGCTTTGATATGATTGTTTTTGCTGGTAGAGATGTATGCAAACTTATAAATTCAAGGGGATGGTTCACAGTTTAAGACTATAGCATCTATGTTGTTTATTTTTTTTTTATTTAGTGAATTGTTTTTTTCCATTTTGTTTTTTTAAATGGTTTCCATTTTTTGATACTTTCGTGCATGACAGGAAATAAGCTAGTGTATTCTTGTCTATAATTAAATTTGCATTATTCCAATTTTTGCATATATATGTGTGTGTTAGTGCTGTCAATAGTAATATTTTTTAACACAAATTAATAGTTTGATTAGTTTTGACCCCAAATTCTTTTGAAATTGACCCCAGTCATTTCAGCGTGGAAGGTTATCTGTATGATAAGGGTACATCTAACAAGTGTTGCCACGGTCACGGTTTTTCCGGCAGTTAGGTTATATAAAGATGCATTCGTAGTTACAAAACTGTGACTGGGTTTGCGGTTTATTTAGGTTACTTTTTATGATGTACCGCGGTGGTACCAAAGTGTATCTATTAAAATAATAATAAAAATAATAATTTTACTAATGTTTAAGTTACTATACTCGTAATGTATATTTGGCAACTTAAAGGTGCAGTGTGTAATATTTAGGAGAATTTACTTTGTTTTCAGAGGTGTGTAAAGACCTTACATAATAGTGCCGCCATGGAGAAAGCGCTCGTGGGGATCGGGAGTAGTCGGAGACGGGCGAGTCGCTCTCCCCCAGTCGAGCAAGCTGTGCCGGTGCACTTGTGCCCGCGCAGCTCTGCCACCTGGCGGACTTGTCCTCACCTCCCGCCCGGCCCCTATAGGACCACAGCAACCCTGGCTGCTAAAGCCTACAGTGCGGCTGGGCAGGCTGCTTTTGCTCTACACGCCATGGCCATCCTGCAGGTCCATCAGGCCAAGGCGCTTAAAGAGCTAGACGAGGGTAGTGCCGACCCGGGGTTGATGCAGTAGCTGATGATGTCCACACTCGTGGCCCAGGAGCGCCACTTTTGGCTCAGCCTGGCTAAAATGAAGGAAGCTGAGAAAGTTCGCTTTCTTGACGCCCCGATCACCTAGGCTGGCCTCTTCGGTGTCACCGTGGAGAAATTTGAACAGCAGTTTTCCACGGTGCAGAGACAGACAGAGGCGATTCAGCACATCCTGTCCTGGCGTGACCCGGGATCGTACCACTCCCTTCACCCAAGGAGGGCCGGTGGATAATCTTTTGTTTCCTTTTCTTGCATTCCGCCACGGGCCTCAGGGCTCACGGTACCCAAAAAGGTCAAAGATAGAACAATCACATTACTCTCTGGGCTCAGGAGCATGTTGCACGATAGTGAGCAGTCAACGACTGCTTCACGGTCGGCCACGCTATCTTGCTTTGCCAGCGGCCGGGAAGTCATGGTTCTGGGAAGCCCCGCTTCCCCCCGGACTCACTCCGGGGACCCGGGCAGGCACACTGTGTCTAGTCAGCCCGCTGCTCAACCCAAGTGCCCTGTTCACCGCTGCACCCCTTCTGGCCTGCCGTCTCCTCCTTTGGAGCCAGCACCGGTTCAAGTCCCCGGCGGAGCTCAATCGTACAGCCGATGCGCTGTCACGACAGCTCACGTACCTGGGAGAGTGGCGTCTCCATCCCAAGACGGTTCAGCTGATCTGGAGTCGATTCGGGGAAGCACAGGTAGACCTGTTTGCCTCCCGCGAGTCCTCCCACTGCCAGTGGTTTTATTCCCACACCCTCAGCATAGATGCACTGGCACACAGCTGGCAGCAAGGCGTATGCAAGTATGCCTTCCCCCTAGTGAGCCTGCTCGCATAGACACTATGCAAGGTCAGGGACGACGAGGAACAGGTCATGTTGATTGCGCCATACTGGCCCACACTGACCTGGTTTATGGAACTAATGCTCCTCGTGACAGCTCCTCCCTGGCGCATACCTCTGAGGCAGGATCTCCTCTCTTAGGGGTACAGCACCCTGTGGCACCCGTGCCCAGACCTGTGGGACCTCCATGTGTGGCTCCTGGACGGGACACGGCAGACTTAAGTGTTCTTTCGCCAGCGGTGGTTAACACAATCACTTCGGCTAGAGCCCTCACTATGAGGCGAGCCTATGCCTTGAAGTGGCGTCTGTTCGCTGACTGGTGTTCTACTCGTGCAGAGAACCCCCTATCATGTACGATTTGAGTAGTGCTTTCCTTCCTGCAAGAAAAGTTGGAGCGCAGGCTGTCGCCCTCCACTTTGAAAGTGTATGTGGCTGCCATAGCAGCCCATCAGGATGCAGTGAATGGCTGGTCCATTGGAAAGCACGATCTCGTCGTGAGGTTCCTTAGGGGCGGCAGGAGGTTAAACCCTCCGTGGCTGCCCCTCATACCCTCCTGGGATCTCTCTGTTGTGCTGGCAGGCCTACAGAAAGGTCCTTTTGAGCCGCTTGAATCAGTCGAGCTGAAACATCTGTCGATGAAAACGGCGCTGCTGATCGCGCTCACTTCCATCAGAGGGTAGGGGACCACCAAGCATTTTCGGTAAGCGAAGAGTGCCTTGTATTCGGGCCGGCCTACTCCCAAGGGAGGTTGACCCCGGCCTGGTTACGTGCCAAAGGTTCCCACCACTCCCTTCAGTGACCAGGTGGTGAATCTGCAAGTCATGCTTTCGGGGGAGGCAAACCCAGCCTTGGCGTGTTGTGTCCCGTAAGAGCATTGCACATCTACGTGGACCGCACCCAGAGCTTCCGTAGCTCTGATCACCTCTTTATCTGTTACGGAGGTCAACAGAAGGGGAAGGCTGTCTCCAAGCGAGGTTGGCCCACTGGGTAGTGGATGCCATCGTCTTGGCTTACCAGGCCCAAGACGAGCCGTGTTCCCTTGGGTACGCGCTCACTCCACTGGAGTGTAGTGTCGTCCCATGTGTTGGCACACGGGGTCTCGCTGGCAGATATTGTGGAGCTGGGAGCTGGGCCAAATACTTTCGCGTGGTATTACAACCTCCGGGTTGTACCGGTCTCTTCCTCTCTGTTGCAAAATAGATAGGTTTAGATCGCTTGGTGTCACGCTTGCAGCGACATATCCTCAAAAGGGATCAGAGCGCCTTTCATTTCCAACAGTTGCCCCAGTAGGGCCTTGGATAACATCCTCCAAGCACCCGTGGTGCAAACTGGGCGGAGCAGTCTAGCACCTGTCCCAGTATCCAGGCATTGCATGCCCGAAAGGTCAGCCCCTGTACTAGGGATGGGTGGCCGCATGTACGATTCCCTGCGGGTAATCTCATGCAATGACAATTCCACGAAGTAAGTCTCCCGATTGGTAGGCTCGTGTCTTCCCTTGGCGGCTAGCTATCAGGTCGCTACGGGGCTCTTCGGTGATGGCGCTTTCCATGTGGGACTCAGTCTGTCGTCACGACATAATTGTCCCTCTGCCATCGCCCCAAACCCCATCTCTGAGGGCCCAGAGTTTCTCAATACTAGAGTGAATCAGGGCTCCCAAGTCTAAGACCCAGTCTGTCGTCACGACATAACGTCTCCGTTCACTCCATCAGGGAACGGGGGTTACAATAGGTAACCTAAATGTTCTGTGAGATTGTAACATGGTTTTTCCATTCGCTATTTTTTTTTTAATAAATGTACATACTTTTAACCAATTCACACAGTCTACTAACTATACTATCAGAAGAAAAATAGCCACTGAGGCAGTAGTAGGAACCCTTAACCTTTTAAAAATTTTATTCATTTAAACTAGTAAACATCTTTTAATATGGGAAAGATGAACTACATTATGATATGCAGACGCAGGATGTGAACTAGGAGGGTTAAAAGCTGTGAGGGCAGGATTCTCACAACACTTTAACAGATCTGCTGTGAGATCACACACTGAACCACTGAAGAACCACTGAAGACAATGATTCACATGCTTGTCTTGTTCGGTTTGTGCTGCTGGAGTCTGACTGGTAAGTTAAAAAAACTGTTTATTTTTATTTATTTTTTCATTTCAAAGTAAATTAGAATTGGATTATTTTTTCATCTGTCTTTACATCAAAGTTTCCAGGTCTGGGAAAGATCATGAAGAACGAGGGAAGTCCTTAAAGTGAACGTAAATGTTCAAAGTTTCCACTGAGCTGCTTTTAAGCATCAGTCATCACTCAAAATAAATTTCTAAAAAACAAATAAATGTATGTATATATATATATATAACAATTATCATGTATTTACGGTCAATAAATTATGAAACTTTAAACACTGACTGTCCGGTAAACACGTTATCAGAAATTGTCGACTCTGGATGTGTTGAGCCATAAAGGATTGAGCTTAAATCTAGAAAGAATGGAGGAATATCTAATAAACCTGTTTTTACTAAACTTTACATTTTTATATAAATGCAATTACATTTAAATCATTATTTTATTACTATTCTTTCATCACATTTAAAAACATGAAGAGTTTAACCTTTAAACTTTCGATGTGAACTCATTATTCACTCACAGCTTTATTTACTAAGTGTGCCAAACAATAAAAAGAATTCAATGTGGATTTTATTTATTTTTTTGAGAAGCTCTCGGAACATAAATAAGACACGAAAACAGAAATTATATTTAAATTAGTAACGAAATTATAAAACAAAAAGCCTAATAATGTTGTATACATTTGAAAGAGAAGAATTATGCCCACATTTGTGCATTATGTACTGAATATAAATATTGGTCTAATTAATCTCTTAGACAGCGCTGCTGCTGCAATTCTTCTGTTTGCTTGATTCTAACAGTCTCTCTATTACAGTAACAGTAAGCAGTGAAGGATTACAAATTTAAGAATATGTCTACATTCTGAAATAACATCATATAGGAGGTGCATTGTATTTGGGATTTGAAGTAAAGGTGTTAACATTGGCAGTTTGCAGCCAGAGGTGCAGTTCCTGTGCTCTATTGTAAGTCAAATGAGGTTGATTACCGAGACTTTTGTCACCTTTGGTTTGTAACAGCTGTTGGTGCCTTTTGCTCTAGTATTTGATTGGCCATGCTGATTGGATCAGGATTGGTGTACTGGGGGAAGTTTGCCAAACCTGACTACCTAATTTGCACTTCTTTGTTTCAATTGTCTCCACCTCTATGTAACTCCTCCCCCTTGAAACTCATATTGTAATGTAACACTGCTTTAATTCAGATTACTTTGGAAAAACACACTACAACAGATTACTTTGGAAAAACACACTACAACAGATTACTTTGGAAACAGACTTATTTTGACTGCAGCACGAAGAAGGTTCTCCCTATAAAGAAAAAATTCAAACTTCTAAATCCAAAGTCTGTCTCCTGGTCTTCTTGAAGAAAGTTCACAACAATTTGTTGCAGTGATAAAAAAATATATAGCAATTAAGTTCCTGCAGGAATCCATGTTTTTTTTAAAACATTTATTTAATGAATTAGTTTAGTATGGAATTGTCACTAAAAAGCCAATTTCCACCACTGAATTAAACATTTTTAATACAAAAGCGTATTTTTTATTTTTCAATTTAAACGTTTTTTTCTCACAATTGTAAGTCAGAACTGCACATATGTATTATGAAAAAATTTAAATGAAATAAAGTTGTAATTTCTTTTTTTTCTCAGAATCAATATTTTCCTTTTCCTTAGAATCGATATGCAAATTTGCAATTGTGAGTTAAAAATTCAGAATTGAGATATAAAGATAAAAATGGAGAGAAATTATGACTTTTTTCACAATTCTGACTTTACAACTCACAGTTGCAAGTTTCAGAATTATGAGAAAAAAAGTCTGAACATTCACAATGTCCTTATAATTATATAGCGGAAACAGGCTTCCATTGTTTAGAGATCCACTCGCATATGTTGTCTATCACCATGTTGTTTAATAATGATACTCATCTGTGTTGAACTAAATATTGGCAGCATCCGCATCAAAACAGAATTTTATGTAACTTTTGAGGCACAGCAGAATAGATATCCATCCCAGCTTATGATATCCCACAAACCTGTGCGTGCACAGGGCTGTTGGTTGTAAAAAATACAAATGGTGACTGATGGAGCGAGTGAAAGGAGTGAATTAATTTTGACTCAAAGCAAGAGGCATTGTTTGTAGCCAAGAAATCATTGGTTGGTTATGACTAAAGTTCAGCTACGTTCCCGCAAACATCCTGTGAAGTCACAGATTGACTGGACAGTGACGTGGCAAAGATATAGATATTCTTTTACTACGTTCTGTTCCGCTTCTATTCCCTAGTCTGTTTTGAGGTCTCACGAGGCAATTTTCACCCCGTTGTTTTTGCTTAGAACAAAGCCTTTCTGGTCTGCTGTGATTTAGATGGTCTTGTGTTCAAACCTAATGAAAACCAAATGAAATTGGTTTCCTTTTTTTTATGAGAAATGTTGAAAGCTATTTGTTTTGGTGCAATTCTAACAAAAACATCATTATGAGATCTATAAACATGTAAAAACAATCACTGTGAGGGCTGCATGATGAGTCAGTAAAAACAGTCCTTGCATGCAATTCAAAGTCAAGAACGGGAAAACGCTTCATATTTTTCCTGGACACAGTCCAAGCCTTTATACTTTTCAGAAAGTTTATTTGAGGCCTTTTCTGCAAAGCAACACAACAGAGAGCAAACAAGTAAGCTATTTATGCTCAAAACAGAACAAAACCAAAAGAATAACAGCGTTGCATCCACTGTGTGAGTGATAAGTTAAATTTGATTCAAAATACAACATGGAACAGAAACTGCAGCAAAAAAAAAAACCAACAACCTTAAAACTAGAACATTTACAGAAACTTTGATTTATAAAGCACACATAATCCTGCAAATAAACATATGGACATTTGAATATAGATTTCCACAAATGAAACTGTGCAATTAAGACAAAATAGAACTGCTGTCTACACTAGCATACTGAATAAGAACATTATATTTTATTCCATAGTATTGTATACATTTTTAGACATTTAAGCATAAATATTGTCAAATCTGTATGATAATTCTTCAAACGACTGAATACACAGAAATAAATTCATCTTTAGATGGTCTGTTTGAAGGGAATGCTGAATTGAAGAACATGATGAGAGATAAGCATTATCAGACAAGCTTTAACAGCAGGGGAGTACAAACAAAGCTAATATGCAAGGTGTCAAAATAGATTAGATTTAAATTAATGCAATAATGTAAAAGGCTATGAGTAGCAGAAGTGTGTACTGCCCGAGAGATCAAGTAGGAGGACAGTAGAGGGACTCTAATATTGTAAATGAAGCTTAAAAATCATCCACAGTACCAGTTCCTTCTTTGACAATCTGCAAATATCATTTATAATCTGCTGAATGCTGGTCTCAAAACTAATCAGCTCAGTAAAATCACAGTTAAAGCTCCTTTATACCAGCTAGGAACATCAACAACTTCAAAAACATTAAAACACATCCTCAGACGAAAACAAGGGCTCAAACTGAATAGCATTTGTAGTAATATATTTTGCTTTTGGCCTACACAACAATGGAATTTGCACAAAATACTGCATACCTCTGTTAATATTATTTTCTGTTCTTCTGAAAGGTAACAAAAATAGATTTCATTTCTTCAGCAGGTAAATAATATATTTAGATCTAGATTGCCTACACTACATGTAACTGTGGGTGTGTGTGTATTGTGTCTTCATTTGCAAATGAAATGTGTGTGTTTAATGAGCGGTCAAAGCCTGTATATCTGTGTCAGAGCCGAACAGCTCTTTGTATAGCGGAGGGAAGAGGGAATGCACCGTGAGAGGGTAAAGCTGCCGGAACCATCGCAGTTTCTCAATATGCAGCGCACATAGAGACTTCAGCACAGGGACTCTTTGATACAGCTGGAAACATACAAAGAAACAACATTAAAAGCCGATATATTACTTTACTTTGTAGACTGCAGTTCTTTTTCTCCATCCCTTTTACACAACCTTGTCTCATAAGAATATGTACCTCTGTGCACTTTTTGTGCAACACCTTTTTTATGTACCTTACTGCACGTTTCGCTGCAGTTTTTAAAGAGAAATGAAAAGGTCCAATATGTGAACCCTGGCACATTTGTGGGCTGTTGCTAAAAGTTAATGCTCAATCATGTTGGAAATATGCCCTTCACCAAACCAACCCTAAACCTACCTGATAGTGTTAACAAATGCAAAACTAATATAAAAAGGCATTTGTTGATGCAAGCGTGCTATTTCTACTTCCTTTAAAATAGATTTTAACTGTTTTGTCAAACCATAATTACACGGCATTCGAACCATTGCAACCTACCATCTATGAAAATCCATCAATATGAAGCTGGATATGTGTGAATCTAACATTCAAAAGCATCAGTTTTCAAATATCCCGGCATATTAATATTGTTTTTAAGTCATAACATGATATTAGTTATTATATATCAGTTAGGAACCTAGGTGTGCTGTTTGATAGCAATCTTTCATTTGAAAGCCATGTTTCTAGTATCTGTAAAACTG
>JAUCNO010000663.1:9080493-9100461 GCA_032353835.1 Enteromius viviparus
ACCCATAAATCACACACACACACACACACACACATATATATATATATATATATATATATATATATATATATGTAAACATAATTTAAACAATAGTTTTCACTAAAAGTATATTTATTGTTTTGTAAACTAGTGTGCAGTATATTTTTACTCTTATAATAACTTCATATTTTTCACAAATATGTGTGTATACTGTATAAATATATAATATAGTAATAACCCATTAGCAGTTATTACTGTAACATTTTACAGTGTAGGTATGTTAGCAGTTATTCTGTTTTTTTTAGCAACAAGAAGAGATGAAGTGTTGCTGCAAAGGTTTGATTTACTGACACCTTAATGCGTTAAAGTACTTTTTTACAGAAAAAATCAAAAGAGATATAATCCAACAGAGAGAGAGAGAGAGAGAGAGAGAGAGAGAGAGAATATCGATCGTTCAGGGGATCAGACATTCTCAGGTTGATCATAAATTATACATTGCATATGGAATTTTTTTTCTTTTTTTTGTGCAGAAAGGTTTCAGCAGACCTGGCCCTGGTATTCAACATTTTAATGTGCTGATGCACCCACACTAAGAGCATGCTCTCAGAGAGCAACAGTGCATGACTGTGAAACATTGTATGCATACTGGTATTAACCTGCTAGCTACCATATATGGCTGCATGTGATTTAGAATGGAGGAGCTGTGTATGCATTTTGTATCAGGTTGTGTACACTTAATAACAGAATAACAGAATGAGCGGTTCTCCTATTAGTAGTATTTTCAATATACAAACAAAATCAATGCAGAATGCATTCAAAACA
Organism: Enteromius viviparus; assembly: GCA_032353835.1. Classification (NCBI taxonomy): domain Eukaryota; kingdom Metazoa; phylum Chordata; class Actinopteri; order Cypriniformes; family Cyprinidae; genus Enteromius; species Enteromius viviparus. The sequence continues at coordinate 9,081,295 of JAUCNO010000663.1, forward strand.
CCCATATTACATGTTAAATATTACATGTAAAAAAATGTTCAATACAAGTAGACAATGGTTATGATCTGATTTTCTCAATGGGATTGCAAATTCAGAATAATGGACAGGTAGTCAGTAGTTTAAACTTTGCATTAAAATGTGCAAAAGCAGAGTGCTTGTATTATTATTAATTATTAAAATGGTGCAGCACATGGAATGCATTAGTACTTATAAAAAGCCTTTAACTAACAATTAGTTATTTCTTGTCATTATCCCAAAGCCATTACTGCTAGGTTTTTAGCCTTCTTTCTGTTCGGTCATCACTAGCCTATTGTGGTAGTCTTTCACATGTTTGTGTGACTTTTGCAGGTTTTGATTTATTTGCTCTAAATATTTTGATATGCATTTTTGATCAGTTTTTTTTCATGTCAATTTTTAAACTCCTTTGCTATAAAGTAAAAGAGGAACTGCATCATGTTCATATAGTGTTCAGTATTCTGCTCAGGAGAAAGTAATAGACCTATTGATAAATATCAGACTTGACTCCAGCCACTTGGTATGGACTGACTCCTAGCTCATCTGATAATGACCCCAGAGATAAAGCTGGTGATGACACAGACGCTTGCCATTGTTGTCATCTGAGCTGACACTCACAGCTGATATGTAGTTATACCTGTTATACAGAAAGATATGAAATGGCAGTCTTTTATACTTTTATGATTGTCCTTAAGAAAATCTTAAATAACATTTTATGATCAGTTTTTTTATTGTTTCAAATTAATTAGCAGTAAACATGACTTAACAGGTGAAAATACTTTTTTAGCATTTCTTATTCTAAGTTCATTTTAAATTCAACATTTAATAATAAAAAAACCTTGATTCTTCTACTAGATTCACATCTTTTATCATACTGCGCCATCTTGCTTCACAGATATTGATTGTCATGAAAATAGGACCTCAGAGGACTTTAGTATTGAGTTAATGATAATGTAATATTGTTAAATTGTCTGTCTTGTGGTAAGGGCAGTTGTTTTATATGTGTAGAGAACTATTTTTTTTCTCTATTGGAGGCTTTAAGGTCATTTACAGGTAAGATTACAATGTCAACAAATGAATTTATTAATTTTGTAGTTGTTTATTCCTTTATTTTGCAGAATACTTCAGATATGATCTGGAAATCGAAAAGCCTCCTCCTTCTAATTTCCCATGCGTGTTAAGTTGTCTTATTGTTATCGGGCAGCGTCTTTTCCCAGCATTGCCTTGTATACAGATCAAGTGCTTGAGTGAGTGATCTTTCCTCAACTTCATTTAGCCAGTGTACCATGGAAACATCTTCTTATGTGCACGGCCAATGCACCGGGGAGCTGCCTTGCTTATGCACACGCTGTCAGTGCTCCAGAAAAGACTTGATAGGAGGGCAGAAATACATTCCTACCTGACTGCCTGGATTATACAGACCTGGAGTGAGGAGAGACAAGCTGTGCTCACTGAGCATTTGCACTTGTGATTAAGGAATTCACTGACACATGAAATATGAAATATGAGAGACAGCAGGGCCCTTGCTATCTATTTTTAGATGTGCCAACCAAAATAAATTCAAAAGAAAGGTTAGTGTTGTTTTTTCAAATGCCATTGTATTTGTGTGTGTGTGTGTTTGTGGAGAATAGTTTAAAGATCCCAACACAAATGGTTGTTTTTAAATGGAATCGTTTCAAATATCTTGAATATGCTGGATGCGATTGGTGAAATTATTTATGTAATATCGGCTTATCTGAATGATTTTAGTGTATTTTCAGGAGTTTATCTTTATGTCAAATAACCGTTGTGTGTATATGGTGCTATTACCACAAACTGGGCCATGAACTTGCTTGTGCAAACAGTGTCATATTCTATGAGCCTCTGCTACTGTATCTTATTATTATTAGAGTACTTTATTCTGATTGATCAAATGTGGCATTCAATCCACAATTGTTTTTTTTGTTTTTTTTTTATAGTTGCTGTTCAGCATTTGTCCGGGCTGTTGTCACAAGCAGCAGGTCTTCTTCATAACTGTTCTAATTTCATGTCCTTTGCAGCACAATGTTGCCTTTTTCTATGAGGCGAAGTGTAGTTACCTCAGATGTACCTTAGTTTTTAACAGATATAAGCATTGACAAGCATTGTTTTTGACTAGAGAGAATGAGGCAGTGTACTTTCCATAGGTTATAAATGGTAATGTAGTTTGTTGTTTGTCATCGTTACTTAAGATTATTAAAACACACAAAAAAATACATATTTTACCCCCCAAATAATATTTATTTATCTTATGGAAACTAAAAGGTTAGTTTACCCAAAATGAAACTTTGGCTTTGTTTTACTCACCCTCTAAGCATCCTAGGCGTATGTGACTTTCAGACGAATCCAGTCCAGAGTAAAAAAATTCCTAGTCCCTCCAAGCCTTTCAATGGGTTCTAGGTGGGTGTTTGTTGTCAGCAGTTCAGGCGATGTGAAATAAAGAGCAAACAACCCAAATAAAACGTGTCTCACAAGGCTCCCAGCGGTGAATAAAGGCCTCCTACAGCGAATCCATAAGTATTTCAAACGTAATAAAAAAAAAATCTCTTCTGCTTACTGTAATAAGCGGAAGACATGCAGGCGGATGTCGTAGGACGTATGCGTTGCACATGCCTCGGGGAAATTCTTTACAAATCTTCATTTTGTGATTCTAATTCATGACCAACATTTAGTTTGTTCTTTCTACGAGCTTGTCACTAATCACACAATGCAATATGTCTTACGTCATTCGCTGGGACTGCTTCCGCATACCACAGTCAGCAGAAGTGTTTATTACATTTAAAATATGGATATTTATCTTACAAAAACCCAAGGATTCACTACACGAGGCCTTTATTCATCCCCCGGAGCCGTGTGAGGGGCGTTTTATTAATGTATGTGCACACTATATTTCACTTCTTCTGAACTGTATACAACACACACCCATTTACTCCTATTGAAAGGGTTGGAGGGGCCAGTACAATTTTTAATATAACTCTGTATTTTTGAGTGTATTTGTATGAAAGAAGAAAATCACATACACCCAAGGTGCCTTGAGGGTGAATAAACTTAAAGCTTGGTGAGCTAACTCTTAACTCTTTTAATTAGAATTAATATGACTTATATCCAGAATAATACTTATAGGCCCAAATTGATGTTGCAGTTGTCATATACCTGTTATGAAAGGTTAAATTAGTATTGGTAAACTGTAATAATTTCAATATTTTGTTCAGGTTTTACGCTCTTATTGTTCACATCTCTCAAATAAGAAAATTGAACTATTTTGTATTATAGAGAGGTGCTCTTGCCATTGTCTGACCAGTAGGGGTCCTTTTTGGCCCCGCTCAGTGGCCAATTACAGCATGTCGGTGAACTTATAATCTGAAAAAAACAAGTGAGTGTTGCAATTAGCTTTACATAAACAAACACACCAAATGGGCTGACATGACACATTAACGTTGGCAAGGATGTAGATATCTGTTAGATGCATTTTCTTCATTCTTAAGGAGTAACACACTGCTTTTGTCTTGGAAAACTCAGTGGGTGTATTAAATTTCCACTGCTGTTCTTGTACATAGATAACACTAGTAAACACAGCTTTCAGCAATGTCAACTCTCTCCGGCAGCAAAGTCATTAATCCCATACTAGGTCAGGGCTCTTACTGAGCCAGCCGTTTCTACCCAGAGCTACACAGGCATGGCAGCAATGTCCTCACGCCACGCTTGAAAAATCCAAGCCTTATACTGATATCCTATGATGCATTTTCCAGGCGTACTGCGGAATTGTAAATATATGTTTTTTGTCATTTCCCCGACACACCACAAATCATCAGCAGTTTCTGTCATGGCAGTTGAAGGTTGTCGACAGATTTGAAAAGTTAATCATGCAGCGATGTGTAAACAAACATTTTTTTATGAAAAAGTTAAATAAGAACTGAACCAAAGAGACTGAAACGTACGCAAAAGGGATAACTGTTTCAATTATTAACAGGCTTTACCTTTCATGTGCTGTTGTGTACTTCTATTTAATGAAAATAAAGAGGGTGAGAGGTGGCCATTGAAAAAATTAAATGCACTCAAACCTTACCACCAGAGACTATAGAGAAGAAAAAGCCCTAATAAGCAGTGGGGCCTGTTTGATCACAGCAAGCGTCACATAATTACTCTTTATCATCGATGTCACGCTCAGCTGTCCTTTGAGAACATGATCCGAGGAGCATTTTAATTGCCTCACATTTGCGCTGCTTCTCAATGTATCATTGACATTTTGTCCAAGGAGACATGTCATGAAAAACTATACAATCTCGTTCAAGATTTTTGCTGATAGATAATTAGCTCTTGAATGTCATGTGAGTGAGGGCATAACCAAATTTTGTACTTTCTTTTTACTGGTCACTCTTATGTATTTCGAAATGACTTATAAACTACATGCATCATTCAATAAAATGTTTACAGGTACAGCAAAGACGGTTAAATTAATATACAGATTGCAATATTAAAGACACATTATCTCCAGTCCCTTTTCGGTGCTTTGTGCAGGAGCGCATAACGTCATCTCCCAGTGTGCCAGCCTTACAGAAAAAGAGATTAGTTTCCTTTAAGACCTTATTGAACATTTTAATCTTGCAGTGTGCTCTGAATTTTATTGCTGTTTCATTCCCAACGTTGTCAGTCGTGTGTTGAGACAATAAATAAACAAATCTGTCCTCAGAATACAAAGGAATGATTAATGTCTGCGTGATTAATGAAGCTTCAAAAATATTTGTTTTCCTTCATCTTCCCACCCCCCCGGCATGTAAGGTCTATAACTAATATACTTTGTAATAATTATACATTTGTTTTAATGATTTCGGATGATAAATATTTATATTCCAAATGCTAGTTTTTAATGCATTGCCCTCATTTCTCAGTTTTATTCATTCTAATCAAGTCTGATTTTACACTGAAAATACTGTTGGGTGTTTGAGAGTGTGTGAATGTGGGTGTGACTGTAAACAAAATATGTGCCTTTTGTTTGCGCATTTCGATACTTTGGTGTCCTGGGGGATCACATGACTAATCTGGTATTGCTGCTGTGATTCCTGCCAATGGCAGCATCAGTCGAACACCTTCATGTCCTCTGGGTGTAGGTAGATCTGTTTTTCTGGAACATCTGGTGTTTCACTGGGTGATCAGATCTTGGGAGGAAGTCTTCTGAATGCTGCGAAAAAAAACCCCAAAAACTGGAAACGTCCAAGGGGAGTAAACTGTTTTCAAAAGCATATGGCCATTGTTTTAATGGGATATAATGGGGATGAAAATTCAAAAGCAAGGCAGCTGTCTTGAATGAGATGTTTAATGCAGAAAACAAGATTAACAGGTTGTGAGATTGCATGGTGTAAAGCGTAAAACAAATTTGATTGCTTAAAATCGGATCAGATGTTGGGAATGTGCTTCTTTAGTCCTGATTTCTGGGGTCTGTTTTTGTGGAGATTGTTGCTATGAGTTGTAGCCTGTGTAATCTCTAAAGAGTAATTCCATTGGGTGCAACCGCGGGACTCATACATCATTACATCATCATATATGAACCTACACGTTCAACAAGCATATACTCACAATGAAAGTAAGGTTTTGTTTTGTATGAATTTTTATCAGATGCAGATACAATTAGAAATATCCGTCTATTGGTTTGCTGCCCAAAACCACCTTGAATCATCAGCGCAAAGCATCTTGAGAAGAATTAGTTGCCGTGTGCCACATCATCGATATGATCAACTGTAAGCCTCATGGTTGCCTTCTTGGTGAGAGACTGTCATAATGGATTGATATCTCTATGGAAACGGGAGCCTGTTAGCGGGCTCAAGCATGATGTCATAGACAAATTAGGCATTCAGACATGTGTGGCTGAGCCCAGATAGAGAGCTTCTGCTTTGTTGCAGAGCTTTCATTGACATTAATTATGAACATTTCACAAATTTGATCAATTTATGTCAGTTCCTCCTTTTCAGCTATTTAATATCTGCAGCTACGCCGGAGTGGAAAGGCTTAAAATGTCTATATTCACCCCAGTGGATTCAGACAAAAGTCAGTGGGGAAGCACAATCAAGTACGGCTGCGTAATTCCAAAAATGTAGCTTTTGTCACTTTAAATGAAAAAACGCCACATAGGAAATGAAATGGGATATAACCGCTTGTTGGCAACAATGGCTCTGGCTCTTCCACTGTTCAATTTGTTTAGTGTTTGACAATGAAATTGAGGTTGTGTTACGGGACTCTCTTGTATACGTCTTGAGCCGATCTGATAGGTAGAGTCGGGGGCCATTGTGTGAGGCGTTTTAGTAAAATTACAGTAAATATTCACTGAGCAGTGCAGGTCTGTTTCTAAGGTAACTGCGGCCTTGGAGTAATTGTAGTGATCATGTGACTCCATACAATTAGGCCTTTTAACTTATTTCTAAGTAATGCCTTTTCTTTTTGTTCCTTTTTTCACTAAACACACAGCGTGTTATGCCAGTTAGCTTCTGTATGGTCTACTGTATTCAGTATGTTAAGATTTTTGCCATATCCTTTTAATGTGTAATATGCTTGTGAGTCAGAAATCAAAGTACTCATTATATTTTACATAAATGCATCCTGCAACTCCTTTAGTTGATGTATTGTGCTTACATGGCACTGTCGATTCTTAGGGCACAATCCTGTTCCAGCAAGCCTTTGTATGTTTTTTTATTTTTTTTTAAGTTCTCTAAGTATAATAACAGTACTGAATAAAATGTACATTTTCAATATTCCAAGAAAAAACTCCACTTCAAAGAAAGTCAACAATGTGGTTGATTTTAATGATATATGCCTTGCATGCAAGCTGATTATGATCAAAATTGCATGAATATTACATAAAATTATTTTGTGTAATGGCATAAAAGGAGATATTTACTGTTTCCTTTGAAAATGTCAGCAGGACAAGTCAGCGGTGAAGTGGTGTTTACTTGGAATATTGAACATTCAGATTCAGTTTAGTGATTATTGTATGCAGATAATTCTCCCCCAGCAAAACATGAAAAGGATTGATGGGTGTAACGTTGTCTGTCTTGTCCTGTCTGATGTCTTGTTGTTCTGTTTTGGTTTCAGTGTTCACGTGTCTTGCCCTTATTTGGAGTTTCTTGTCTGTGTAATTAGTGATTGATTTCATCCCAACCGTGTGTAGGGTTGCCAAAAGTACGCGTCCCATATTGAGCTTAAAAGGGACGCACTTTGTCCCATATTTCCATGAGAATCAAAAATAAAAAGCATTTACATCAGTGTTAACTCAGTGGTAGAATTACACTCATCGGACACTGCACTTATTCGCAATCTCAAATATACATTATTCGCTTTAAAGCCTTGTCGATTAAACATTTCATATGTGTGCTGTCCGGATGCACTTTTCCAGCGCGTACACCTGAAGCACGCGTGCAATAACAGCCTGTCAAATAGCACCTAATTACTGAACTAAAATATTTATCACATCTGATTGTGGTAAAACTGTCAAAAATACTCAGCGTTAAACACAGTTGCTTGTGTCTATAAAGTAAAAGTAAACAATCAAGAGAAAAACATGCCAGTAGATTAGATGTGATCAGCTCTTAAAGGGACAGAACTAAACATGCCACAGCTTGTCATTAAAGGGACAGAAAATTATAAAATTATAATTATAATACAACGATTTTTATCTTTGCTTATTTTTACCTACGTTTCTTTCTTTTATACATTGCTATCTTGAATAGCTTTATTTTTATACAAAAGGCAAATTAGTTTGTCTGTACTGCTCAGAAAACCTCCAAAATAGTAAAATCAATGACAAAGAATCATGATATCATAATATGATATTTTTGCCATATTTCCCACCCTTAGCTCTGTAATTTGTCTTAAAAACTACTTAAACTTCTTAAACTACTGGAAAGAGATCTGAATTAAAATCGTGAATTGCGATTTCCCCAGAAAAATATCGCCCACCCCTATATGCATCTACTTAAATCAGATTCAAGTCTAATATTTAAAAAATCGTTTCACACACAAAAAAGGGACAAAAAACAAATTCACTGCGCCAGGAAGGTTGAAAGCAATCGGGTTGGCCGGGCCTGCCAGCGATGTGTCCCTTTTTTATTTTTCAGGGAGTTGGCAACCCTAACTGTGTGTCACAAGTGTTTTGCGTTTCCCTCCTTGTTTCCATTTGTATTTAAACTATGTCCTTTTGAGTTTCTAGCTGTTGGTCGATGTTTAATGTCCCACGTATCTGCCTGCTGTCTCGTTTTCTTGTTTTATTATTAAAATCATTCATGTTTCATTTGTCCTGTGTCCACCTGCCTTCCTTGCCCGCCGAGAAGTGCTGCTTTACGTGACACTGGGACTGCAGAGTATTTTATACACACTACTTTTAAAAAGTTTAAGTTTGGCAAGATTAAATCAAGATCAAAAATACAGTAAAACAGCAATGTTATGAAATATTATTGTAATTTTAAGTAACTGTCTATTTTAATATATTTTAAAATGTATTATATCATGTCAAAGCTCAGTTTTTTAAGGAACACTCCACTTTTTTGAAAATAGGCTAAAAAGTAAAAAGTTTTTTGAATCCATTCAGCCGATCTCCGGATCTGGCGGTAGCACTTTTAGCATAGCTTTGCATAGATTATTGATATCTGATTAGACCAGAAGCATCTCATTTAAAAATTACCAAAGAGTTTTGATATTTTTCCTATTTAAAACTTGACTCTTCTGTAGTTACAATGAAAACGAAAATGAAAAGTTTTCTAGGCTGATATGACTAGGAACTATGCTCTCATTCTGGTGTAGTAATCAAGGAACTTTGCTGCCATACCATGATATCATGCAGACCCAGAGATCGGCTAAATGGATTCAAAAACTGTAAAAATCAACTTTTTAACTCTGTGGGAATTGGAGAATGAGCTTATTCTCAAAAAAAGTGGAGTGTTCCTTTAAAAAGCCATTACTGTAGTCTTCAGTGTCACATGATGCTTTTATTACATTTGTGAATTGACAAAAATAAACAAGTATTAGCCTACTAGGTTTTTATTTGTAGTAATATTTTGAATTTTACTCATAGACAGTTATAAAAAGTTTGAAAGGATAGCACACAGTGCAAAACCAATGGTGATATGCATAATTCAAATAATGCTTAATAATTTGCAACACAACGTAAAAAAAAAAATTACAAATTTGCAATTGCAAGGTATAAAAGCATTGTTTGTTTGTGTTCCATGCTCCATGGAGTGATATTTAGTGTTTTTTGTTTTATTTTTTATAATCATGATTTATTTATGATATCAGGATACTATTAATCAGAGGCAGATGGATGACTAAGATTATTGTCAAAAAAATGTAATCCATCTGAACCCACATGCTCCAGCAGCTGGGACTGGCATTTGTTGATGCTCTGGTCTGTTTCGCATGATCTCACTGGTAATAAGACATCGGTTTAACCTATAAAAAGCATCTGCATCAGGTCACCAAATCTGATGAATCTCTTTCATCTACCACTCACGTTTTTTTTTTGTTTTTTTTTTACAGATTGTACTGTTCAGGTGTCTCTCTTCCGTAAAGAGCAGACGTGTTCACACTTGTGTCTAATGTGGTTGTGTAAAAAGGCTGTGTGCTGGTGCTCATAGTACACATTCACACGTGAGCAGCCATTTTCTGTCTGCCCCTGCTGTGTGCACTGTTCTCTGGGGAAGCTTTAAATTTAGGTGGTTGATTTTGAAGAGTGACCAATTTTGAAGCAATTGCCAAAGAGGAGGAAGCAGAGGGTGAAGAGAGTGTCCGGAGGGGACCAGAGTATTATAATGGGGCTTCATTGCTTGAAATCCAAGGTTTTAGAAATCCAAAAAAGCACTTGATGTATTGAAAAAGTTTTGACCCAACATATTTATGAGCTTGTCTTTTTGTTGTTTTTTAAGCTATTAGGTTTTTAGTTATATCACTGCTTGCTAGCTGGATGCAGGTGCAATTGGAGCAGGACTTAATCATTATAAAGCACATCTTTTTGGATAGTGTTAAATGCCCCAGAAGAGAAAAGCTGTGCTTTTATATACATATATGCTACAGGTATAACATTTGGGGTAGGCCTAGTTTTAATTCCCATTAAATCAGTAAACTGTTCAGACGTAAACACTAAAAAATGTCTAAAAATCATGTCATGGTTTTCAATTTTAAACAATGATGATAATAAGAAATATTTCTTGAGCTCAAAATCAGCATATTGGAATGTTTTCTGAAGGGTCATGTGATACATGACTGGAGTAATACTGCTAAAGATTCCACAGGAATACATTACAAGAAAACCCTTTATTTAATCAGGAAAATTTCACTAATTTCACAATGTTATTGCATTTTCATTGAAATAAACATTTACTTTTTCAAAAACATAAAAATTTTCATCAACTTTTGAATGGTAGTGTATATGTATATTTGCTAAAAGTGAAATTTGCAAACGTTTATTTATAGTGGGTCCCACGCATGAAAAGCCTCAAAACTAAAATGTAGTTTCATGGGGTTTTCAAAGTCTTTTCTGAAGCTGATGTACACAAATCAAAGCATGACGGCGACAAGCTGAGAATCGTGTTTGGAATCACAAACCTCGAGAGATGAGGAGAAAAAAGTAGGTCGAAGACAAGAGAGAGACTGAAGGAAACAAGAGGCGGTTAATTAAACATTATGTCTTACAATTATTACATCACGACACACAATTGAAAATGTTGATAAAGCACTTTGATTAGTATTATGGCGTCTGAAAAGTGCCAAACCATTATTTTTAATGTCATTTTAGCCGACAGTCATTGTAAAGGATTTGTTTCAACAGATTGCTCCAGTACACCGAAGCATGACAAAAACCATGCACAGTTCATCTTGAATAACTCTGGGTTCTATTGTTTTGGTTCACAGAAGTAATGCCAGTACCAGACCAGCTCTCTGACACAGAGAACTCCAGCATGTTGAGCCCGGTACTGAACGCCTCAAACGGAGATGGATCTGAGACGGAGACCACCTCTGCCATCTTGGCCTCTGTTAAAGAACAGGTGGGTACTTCATGTCAAACTACTGTAAAGTTCTTCATTCTTTCAGACTGTATCTAATAGAAGGTTATGATTCCCATCACACTCTTAGGGAAACATTTATTTTCCAACAGTTTAATTAGAAACTCTGTAAATCTTTATATACTGTAAACAGTAATTATACAGAAGCAGTCCTCGGATGAACTGCGTATACCATCTGGGTTAAGGAGCCGCAAGGTTTGGTGGGTTTCTGCGTGAGTCATTTCCATCATCTCGTGCTGCCGGTTTTGTTTAGCGCCTGGTGTCTAAATTCACAGATACAAATGGTTTTTGATGGTCAACACACTGCAAATGTGCCGTTACGCCTCAGTATCACATGGTTTTGCCGGACGAGTGGGAGGAATGGATGTAGGTTTTGGGGCTGCGTGGTGTAAGAAATGTGAAATATTTGACACTCCATGTTGCAATCAGGTCTCCATGCTATGCTGGTAACTGCGCCGTAGCCTATCTATAATAAGATTGGTCACCTGCTTGTCAGCAGGTGGACAGCTTCCCAGACGTTGGCGCAACCTTATGATAAACTGGCTTGATCTGTTAGGAATAATGACAGGTGATTGTAATTGCTTATGACCTGCTGTCATAAAAAGTTATTTAGGAAATGAATTATAGGATTTTTGCATAAGTCAGAATTTAGTGGCTGATAATGTACAGTATTTATCTCTTTTAGATTGTATATGTATGTCTGTATTGGCTGTAGGCCATTTTTGAGTCAAGAACATGAGTAGATAAAAATGGTTCGTGACAAGCCTTTCGCTTCCTGCTAGCGTTTAGCTCACACACTCCTGCTTTAAACACAGGACAGAAAAAAAGTGACATGCTCTTAGGGTTGGAAATCTACACGGTGAATGTTAAAGTAGGCCACAGCCATAGGCTGCTGTGGTCCAGTCTAATAGCTCTCCTATCAGAGCGAGAAAAACTGTCTACCTTCTTTTTTTCGCTGGAGGGTACTGGTGGACAGAGTCCATGTCACGTACAGTGTTTCCTCTCTGAGAGGAGATAAAAAAAACCATGTAAAACGGTGTGATTTTATTTCCTGGGTTGGTGTATTTCCTGTTAAAAAGGATGATTAGATGGGACATATCGAAGAGTTTTAGCACCCTTTATAAGTTTTCTGTCTCACCAGGTCTGCATTTTTTTTATCAATAAATAAAAACAGTAATATTTAGATTTCCAATTTAATACATTTTATATTACAATTTATTCCTGTGAATGCAAAGCTGGATTTTTAGAAGTCATTACTGCTTAATATTTTTATGAATATTTTTATGTGATACAATGAATTTCATGATTCTTTGATAAACTGAAATGTTGACACTCTTAACATTTGATCCATTTAATGCTTGCTGAATGAAAGTGTTTATTTGTTTTCAAAAAAGGTAATCTTACTGACACCAAAGTTTCCAATTGTAGTGCATGTCACAGCTATGAAGCAAGATATGCTATTATAGCCCCTGCTGGTAAATGCTCTAAATACACCATTTGGCTCTAAAAGTTCTCATTGTGCATCTATGGACATTCAAAATTAGTTGCATATAATGACTAAATGCATTTATTTTACGTATATGTAGATAATGACTTCAGTGGAAATGCTAATAAATAGCTTTCTTCAAATATTATTGATCTTGCTACCGCTAGTCAGTGTCAGCAGGCAGGCAGGGTAATCTCACTGCTGAGGGCATTTTAATGGATAAAAATGTGTATTACAAGATGATTTGTTGTTATTTTTGGTCCAATTTCAGAAATATTGTATATTTTACACATACTCAAAAATAATACCTCAGGACTAAGTGAAATCATTGAAACTCATATTGTGATGATTAATCTTCCCTCCTAGTCTTTTTTATTACAGGCATATTTAAGCATCTCTGATTCATACGACTGTAATCAAGCACAGCAGGCATGGTGTCCTTTTCAAAATACATTGAAAATAAATGTTTATCATTTTGACACTGCTTGTCTACTCACACATATTATGATAAATCACCATAGAGGGTTTTTTTTGTTCTCCTCCACTAGATGGCAATCTTCCATTTTGGAGGCATTTAATCAGAGGTCAAAAGACAAAATTCACAGAATAAACTGAACTTTAGAAATAAAACAAGTAGATTTTGTTGACAAAGGATGCTCTGCAGCACTGAAAAACCATCTCCCCTCTACCCAGTATAAATACAGTGTACCAAAATGCCTGGCAAAGTGTCCTGGTCTCTTGTATGTGTGCTTTGTGTGCAGTTTTCAAGGTTGCACGTGCAAGCAGAACACAGTCTCTCCTGTGTACGACTCTCTCCCATTTAAATTCTCCTGTATCGCTTGTGCTAAACAGAATCACATGCAATGATCGCATGTTTAACAACATGTTATTCACAGTTACGCATCTTCTATATAATAATCTTTTACGGTTTGCCTTTGAGCTTCACTTTCTTAGATTATGTTGACATAGTGATTGTAGTGGTCTTACACAGAATATCCAAAGATGCTTTGTTAAAGCTCAGCTTTTTGTCCCTTTCATTTGGTGCTAATTAAAGAAATTTATCTTAGTGTTTTTAAAATGACACATTAATTATTCATAAAAAGCCACTGGCATATAAAGTTTTATTATGAGCGTGGCAAGGATTCTTTGGGGAAAATGCCAGTGTTTGTAAGGGGTGGTACAGCTAAGGTCAAGTACTTCTTTCCTTTTAATTCACACTCTGCATTTTAAGGCATTTTTTATTTTAGGGAAAGCTTGTTAATCAGCTCATTATATCTTTGTCCGATAGGAGTGATTTGCTTTAGCCAGAAGTGAAGTCATTTAGATTTTTTAATCACAAAATAATTAATATCACATATTCAATCGGATGAACCAGTTATTTTAATTACTTACAGTATCTGTAAAAGTTGAAGCTGTTTTGACCAAATTATCAACAAAAAGGCCCTTCAAGTTTATTTGAAGCTTATCCTGAGGTCTTTTGGATGGCCTCATTTTCAACCAGGAATATGTGTACTCTTCCCTTTACATTTTACAGACCAAATGCGTTCATCTGAGTCATTCCTGTCTGTTTAACACTGTTTTGTATGGTTCTCAGTTGGTGTGGTCAGGCTGTGGAGTGGCTCTAGACTCATTTAACTCCGTGAAATTATAGAAATTAGGTTAAATCCTTAAAGGAACTCGTGAGGCGAACCCCAAGCGACATTTTGCTATCAAATGGACCAATGAAGAAACTTAAATGTCAGTCTTTGTCCACAGGGCGCAATTAGGCATTTAGGCCAGAAGACCACATTCGGCACTTGAAGCAGTCAAATCAATTTCTCAGTCCCCTGGCTACTTATTTTCTAAACAAATAGGTTTCACAGCCTTTTCTGGAGTTATTATGTAAGATAATGAGAATAATTTATATAATATTATATAGAAATTCTCAGAAAAGAAAAAACTTAGACCTTAGAGTAGAAAGAGTAAAATCACTTCCAAAATATAAGTTTGTTTGCCTAAATTTTGTGTGTGCAGTTTTTTTCTTAAATACAGTATATACATGTTTGTGTATTTATATATACAAAGAAATATATACAGTATGCATATACAGTAAGATTTATTTAGCATGCATTTAATTGTGATTGATCGATTTGATAGCCCTACTTGTAAGGCAATCTCCAATAAACTCTGCATTATCTTCGAAAAATCATTTAGCTTTGAATGTTAAAGGAGCATCACTTTTTGGTCCAGGTGACATGTCTTCTGTCCTAGCCGAGCGCTTTTTGTCTGTGCGGACTGCTATATTTAACCAACTTTTGTGACAAGTGGAGGCTACTCCCTGCTCTGGGAGCCTGTCCATTGCAGGCTACTGAGGCAGAACAGCCTGTTATGATCCCTAGAGGAAGCACAAAGCTTAGCATCGCACAGTGGAACGGTGCTTTTTTTTTGCTGCTTGGACCGGCAAAAAACACCTCTTTCTCTCTGCCACTCTGCGATCCTTTCAACAAGACCCCCCCCTCCCCTTCTCCTCTTCAGAGTGGAGCACAGATGGCGTCAGAAAGAGGGGAAGAGTTTAGGAGGAGGCGAAAGAGTGACTGGAGGGCGGTGGTATTTGGCTGGCTGGCTGGTGGGAGGGACCCTTTGTGATGCAATGTTGCATAAATAATGCCAAAGGGGCTCTAAATTCACTGTTGCCATGACGACCTTTGTGCCTGACTGCACTCCACTTTTTGCTTTCCCGCTGGAAGGCAGTCACTACCACTCTTGTACTTTCTCTAATGACTTTACTCTCCTGATAAGTGGAGATGAACGCAGTCTAGTGGGATGGTTGTGCACAGACACGACTCTTTCTCAGCGCGGACGGCCTCTGGAGTATGGTACATGTGCCGGTAAGAGCGCTGATATTTTATTTTCTTAGGCAACAGGTGTTTTAATTGCAGGACTGGAAGCTGGAGTAGTTTTGTTGTTGTTGATGGTTAGATTCTTAGAGTCTAATCAGTTGTTGTCTTCTGTTTGTGGCTCCATCTTGAACTTGTTGATGTGAAAGAAGAAAGGTCAGAGATAATGCTTGTTTGTATCATATTTTTCAGTCGCGGAGCTTTAGTAGCTTGGCTGTTTGCTGCAAATGTGTCTGCCGTAAATTCATTAATTGAGACCCTAGACATGCATAATGATTGTTGAAAAGTGTTTGAATGCTGCAGTTAGTGCCTCTTTAGTCGTCATGGTCCATAGAGCTCTCTTCAACACTCTGAATGGGTATTTTTGTAGCCTTCATCTGGGTTTGTGCCCAAAATAGCAGGTGATGCGTTCTGGAGCCCTCTTAGCATTAACTGCTCTGGGGAGAGAGTCTTTGACCTTGTGGCTGAGTGAACTCATTTCAGCCTTGTCACAAAAGAAGTGGGGACGTCGCACTGACTGTCGTAGCCCCGGGCGCAAGCACGTAGTGCTGTGTTTCTGACTGGATTTTCACAGTGATTACTTTAAAGAGGAGCTCTGGGATTTTATCTCTGATTTTGCATCGACAAGTTTGTCATTAGATGTTAAGCGGCGCATATCTAATTAAGAGAGGGGTGGGAGGGGTGTGTAGTGCTGGAATCAAAGTTCAGAATAATGCCTTTGGATGTCTGGAGAAACTGTGGAGGAAAGTTAAAAAGAATGTACTCTCTCAGTATTTAATTGGTGTACTTTGCAGACAGTTGATTTATTATGGCCACTGCCCAAAATTAAGCATATCACCGCTTTTTGAATGTTTGGGGTCATTAAGATACTAAAACTTTTACTCCGCAAGGAAGGATAAAATTGAAAAGGGTGTCAGTATTGACATTTATAAAGTTACAAAAGATTTCCATTTCATAATTATTCACACTTTTGTATTCAGCAAAGAATTCTGAAAAAAATCTATCATGTTTGCCACAAAAATATTTTTCAATATTGATGTTTCCTGAGCCCATAATCAACATAGTAAAGTGCTTAAAGTATTAATGTTATGTCGTTTTGGTCGAATAAATGAAGCCATCACAGGACTTCCAACTTTTTGAACAGTAGTGTATTTTATTATTATGTATTCATCAGAAATGCAAAATACGGCAAAGATTTTGTTCATGATATGTTTGTTTTGGTGATTTACTACAAACAGCCTTCCACATATATTTTGCCATATAGATTTCTAGAAAAGAAAAATAAAATATAAATGTCTTAGAACACACAATTCATGACAGATGTTTGCTTTAAAAGATCAAGCTTACATCAGCAAGGGTCTGACAGTCATTCTTCCAGTTTGACCATGTTCCTAATAAAGTTATGAAAATGGAGACTAGATTTATATGCCAGCATTTTTAAATAAAGAACATGCAAGTGCATTTTATCAGTTAGTTAAAAAAGCCCTGAGTGGCTGTAGAGCCTCACGGTGTCTCCACATCCCACACACACACACTCTATGTAGTAGTTACAGGAGCATGTGTAAGTGCATGTGAGGTACATGTTATAGACAGAATCAATTCTATGATTCCTTTAGGGCTTTACACATACACTCTGTCTGCTTTATGTTTACAGGAGCTGCAATTTGAGCGACTGACGAGAGAGTTGGAGGCTGAGAGGCAGATTGTTGCCACCCAGCTAGAGAGATGCAAGCTGGGATCTGAGACCGGAAGCATGAGCAGCATCAGGTGGGTCTGGTGGAATGACATCTCTCGCTCACTCAATCTGTCACACCCAACCATCGCCACAAACATCAGCTAAACCTAAAGATAGACATCTTTTTTAACACCCTTCCATCTCTCATTGATGTTCACCAACTAACTTGTAATTAAACCATCAAATATCATTAAAAGCATGTTTTTTAGTCTCCTCTGTGAAATCTTTTGATGTCCCTTCCCAGCGTATTCCATAATGAATATTTTAGTTCACAGGAGACTCAGATCTAAAATTATAACTACATTTTTTCACTACTGCTAGGTAAACGAAGGGTTAAGTTGTCACAAGCTTTGAATCCAGCCTGTAATTAAAATCTCATCGTGTTAGAGTAGTAAACGAGAACAGTTCCTCTACTACAACAGACTTTATGGATTATATATGCAATTAGTTTGACCTCTCAGAGGCTGATGAGTGCTTCTATTCACTGTTTACACTGAATGTTCAAATTGAATAGAATGGCCCCATTGTATTGTCCTCTTGTTGTTCCTGTGAAGCATATTTTTGTGTTTATTCATCTAGCCTGAAAACCCAATAAATCAAATGTCCTTCAGCTGTTTAGTTAAAAAGACTCCCACGTCGCTTTGTCAGTGAAATTCTCTTGTACAGGATGATGCCAGGTTTAAAGTTATGTATTTTATCATTGGTTTTAGTATTGCTAAACCTTCAGTGGGAGCAGATGCACTGCAGACCTCAAACAGGGGCACATCCGGACCCCCTTTATTTTATTATTTTAACACATGTAAGCAACCTTGATTATAAAACAGAAATTGTCTATATTTAATTTCTGCTCTGCATATTTCCCTAGCTATTTTGTATTTTCTGGGCTATCACAAGTCATTTTTGCAAGTTCCCAAACCCTGTTTTCGTTCATGTAGCAGTTCAGTGGCCTCTCTCCCACATTAGATAAGGGCTGCCAACAGACACAGTTAGACACATAGAATATTTAATTCGTGTAAAGTGGAGCGGAGACAACACAGTCCAACACAAATTCATGATTTGGGTGTCAGGCCATCAAGTACTTTTGCACTGAAGCCCATGAGATGATTTATAAATATACACCACTCTTTAAAGGTTTTGGGTTGATAAGATTTTGGAAGCTTTAGAAAGAGTTCTATTATTATGTACAATATACATTATAGTATAATATATAGCACTATATTAAAAAATATGTAATTTTATTTTTTTCTTATTTTATTGTCTGTATCGCGATGGGACAGCATGTACTGTAGACAGGAAAGTGAGAGATGGAAGGGGTGTTGGTTAGGTAAAACAATCAAACACTGGGGCACTTATTGCTTTTTATATGAAGTTAATGTGATGCTGGTCTTTAAAACACAAGTAGGCCTACTTGCATTTTTTATAAAGTTAATAGTTTTTGAAACTTAAAAAATGTGAGTTTCCAAACTTATGTGCACTTGTTCAAGCCCAACACAGGCTAAATTTCTCTTATTGAGCAAAAAAAAAATAGAACTTGGATAAAACAATCAAACAAACAACATTTGTTTGTATTTACTGCTTTTTTATAAGAAGTTTATGTTAAAGGGTCACAACACCCCCCCGTTTCAGAAGTGCTTTTTTAACACCTCTGGTTTGAAAAACTTTCTGAAAAGGGGCGCTGTTCACTGGGGGTAAGGGGTGGGGGTAGCGTGTGGAGACATGGCAGAGACTGCATTAAAGGGGGAATGAAAATAAGTGAATAAATGTAGCTAATTTGCACACCGACAATGTAAACACACACACGTTGGCAAGATGGACAGCGACACCGAGAGCAGCACCTACAGCGGTTCTTAGAGCAGTGTGGAAGTGGAGGCCTTCTCCCCACCAGAATCCCCACACTTTGATCAAAATCATGACCGTGCAGGTCCACTGCTATGGCGGCAAATCTATGCCAATAATACGCGAGCGCACCACTGATGCTGGCGCGCGCGGTAA